>JAYKXP010000101.1:0-175361 GCA_037176845.1 Paramarasmius palmivorus
GTTGAGCAGGGCGCAACTACCTACGCAGTGGATAGTGGCAATGTATAACCACATACCTGTGTAGAGAGCTTTAGAAGGCTTAGTGTAGCGAATAGCTGGTAGAAGCGATTCTAGATTGAGAAGGAAAGAGTGTGTTTATATACATGATTTTATCTGTACTACGAATAAGGAAATGGATGTAACTAAAGAGTGTACGGGCATAGCCCGGGGATACATCAATGACGGCCGTAAGCGTGCGTATACGTAACGTAGTCCGTAACCAACTTCCAACACTCCCCCTTGCTAAGTGCGTGGCTTAACGCGCTGAGCATGATTTATGGCGAGTAGAACTCAAGCCCAAGTTGTTGTCTGAACTTCAAGAACTTAGCATGGCCAAGATTCTTGGTAAACATGTCGGCAGGATTATCATTCCCATCAACAAAGAATACCTCAACAATGCCTTCTTCAACGCGTTCGCGAATGAAGTGATATCGGATATCAATGTGCTTTGTGCGGCGTTCTTGTACAGGGTTAGAGGCGATAAATATCGAGCCTTGATTATCCCCACAGATTGGAATGGATTGAAGATCAATTCCGAGTTCAGATAACAAAGATCTGATCCACACGCCTTGTCGACTACAGTCAGACATAGCCATATATTCGGCTTCGGTGGATGAAAGTGCTACAGTCTTCTGTGCACGTGATAACCAACAGAATACACCATCGGCTAACATATAGTGGTATCCAGTAATGGATCGGCGAGTATCAGGGTCTGAAGCCCAATCAGAGTCTGTATATGCCATTAAGCCTCCCCCTTGAGCCCCGTCATAGACAAGTGCATAGTCAGCTGTACCAACAAGGTAGCGACAAATATACAGTGCTTTGTCTAGGTGCTCTTTAGAAGGATTCGCAGAGAATTGCGATAGCTTAGTTACAGCAAATGCTATATCGGGTCGAGTACCCAGCATTATGTACAGCAATGATCCGATAACCGATTGAAATCTGGATCGAAGAACAGGATTAACAGGACCATTATATTTCTGTGGAATGTATCCAGCAGGCAAAGGTGTCTTTGCTGGTTTAGCATTTGTCATTCCAACACGTTGCAGCACTTTCTGGAGGTAGTCTTTCTGATCCAAATGGATCTTCTGACCTTTCCGTTGAATGCGCATACGTAGGAATTCCTTAGCTTCACCAAGGTCTCTGCATTCCCATTTCTTCATGAATTCAGCCTTTTTCAAGGCGACAAGATCCTTATTAGGACCTAGAAATAGGGCATCATCAACATATATGATAGCAATGACATAGGAGCCATCTTGTTGACAGATGAATATACCGGCATCTGAAGAGAGGCGTTTGAAGCCTAATCCCTTCATGGACGAAGTAAGTGCTTTCCACCAAACCAAAGCAGCTTGTTTAAGTCCATAGAGTGCACGGCGAAGACGAAGAACTTTATGCTCTTGTCCCTTGACTCTAAACCCTTCGGGTTGTTCCATATAGATTTCTTCTTCAAGTTCGCCATATAGGAAGGCGCTCTTGACGTCGACAGCAGAGATATTCCAGTTATGGAGTGCAGCTAGTGCAAACATAAGTCGCACTGTTTCAAAGCGCACAACTGGGGAAAAAATCTCATCATAGTCTATACCTTCGACTTGTGAGAAACCTTTGGCAACGAGTCGTGCTTTCTTTCGTCCGTCAGATTTGACGTCGAATACCCATCTGTTTTTAACAGTGGTGCGACCTTTAGGAAGATCGACTAGATCGAAGACTTTGCGCTTGCGTAACGCCTCAAGTTCTTCTTGACAAGCAGTCTTCCATTCCTTCTGCTGCGATGTGGGTAATCGCGCAATGTCTCGGAGAGTCCACTCTCTAACATTAGAGTGACTCGGAAGTGGTTCATCATCATTAGATGGAATAGACTTTGAAAGCAGAAAGTCCATGAACGCTACTCCCCCTTCCTGAGCTAGTTGTCGTAAATCATCATCTGGTGAGACAAAAGCGCCAATGTCGCTAGACTCTTCTGGGATCACAGGAGGAATTGCAGAACTAGGCTCAGGACCTGATGTCTGCTTTCCACGTCCTCGGCTACTGCCTCGTCCGCGGCCTCTTGAACGTGAACGTCCTCGGGAGCTACCCGATGGCTTGTTCAAAGGTTCTGTGTCTCCTGTAGTTTGTTTCCAAAAGGATTGACGATCTGCCTCTTTCTGCAGTTGTGCAGGAGTCCGAGACGGGTCATTTCCATAAGTGGAACCAGGTTGATGAATAGCTCTCCGCGTGCGTGCAGAACGTCGTAAGACATGTTCTGGTTCTCCAGCATCATCCTGATGATTATCGTTATCCAGTGGTGGGTTGATGTCATCTGGAGATGGAGGAGCCTGAGGTGCAGGCGGCGGAGGTGCAAAGTTACCGTCGTCACGGTTGGTGCGACCTCTCTTTGATGGAAGATTAAGGGGAGGAGTTTTATGCGATGTGAAATTATCTTCATCATCACTACTCTCTTCCGAAGGAACGTCATTAGGTGGATTTTTGTCAGGTGTTTCACCGACAGGAGTAAAACCACGACGTTGTGTGCTAGGACACTTAGGAAAAAGTGTTTCATCAAAGAGTGCAGTCGTAGCTTTCACAATGGAATTATTAGAAGGTCTCATGAACAAGTAGCCCTTCATTCCGTCTTGGTAGCCAATGAAAATCATCAACTCCGACTTTGGTGATAGCTTATTGACGCGACGTTCTTCAGGAACGAACACATATGCACCGCAACCAAAAACACGTAAATGTGCAACATTCGGTGCGTCTCCATGTAATATCTCATACGGAGTGCGCCAATTAAGGCGGCGAGCAGGCGTACGATTGTGGAGATGAAGTGCATGCATAACAGCAAATTCCCACCAGGACTGAGGAAGGCAAGCATCCAGTCGTAAAGACTCAGCTTTGTCCATAATTGTCCTCATGAATCGTTCAGCACGTCCATTCTGCTGTGGAGTATATGGTACGCTTTGAAGGATTTTGATTCCATGATCCCTAAGTACATCATCGAATTCATGAGACTTGAACTCTCCCCCTTCATCCGACATCCATTCAACAATAGTTGAATTGAATTGAGTACGGACCATGGCGATGAACTGTTTAAGCGCTTTAATCGCATCAGATTTAGCGCGTAGCAGTATAATCCAGCCATGGGAGGTATGGTCATCATAGAAATTCATGTAGTACTTGTAACGGTGATAGGACTCAACCGGAAAACTCTTTAAGTCAGAGTGAATGCGCTCAAAAGGTCTAGACGCACGCGTCTTTGACTCAGGGAATGACTTAGAGTGCATTTTCCCTTCAGCACAACCTCGACATATTGGAGTCTTCTTAGGGATCAGGAGATCCTGAGGGAAGTTACGAGTATGCTTTTTCGCTTTGTGAAGCGCATCCTTATTGGTATGTCCATACCGTTTATGCCACAAGTCGTAATCAACAGAGTCAACTGTTGATTTGGCCAATAAAGTCTGCGTGGATGTAATACGCGACTTAACCCAATAAATGGTATGACCAGGCATATGTGGTTTGCATCGAAGCACTGACCGTAAACGACCACGGGTTCGTTGAATAAAGTCAAGGCGCTGAGCAGAACCTAAGAGGCGAGTATTGCCTTCTTTGAGAATCTGTCCCATGGATAATAATCGCATAGACAGTCCCGGGATATAGTAGACAGGGAATAGTCGAGTGACTTGTTCCTCTAAGTCCCCATTGGGTTTCTTCATGTCATGACTAATGAACACAGTTCCATAGCCCTTGACCTGTAACGGTGCATCCTTAGACGCAGTGTTCACAACAGGTCCATCAGACATTTCATAGAATTCAGTGAAGTCGTTCAAGTCAAATGTAAAGTGACGAGAAGCTCCTGAATCCATGATCCAATTGCTACCCTCAGGTTGTTTGCCTTTGCATGAAGAACACAACGCAAAATGATCTTGTATTGAACGAGCTACATTGACAAGCTTTACAAAATCACTATTGTCCATATTATACAAAGCAGCAGTATTTAGAATGCGCTGAGAAGGACAGTGAGCGTGGTTCAATGCATTAGAGCAAGGCACATACTTCTGGTGAAGAAGTTCATCGATCTGCGCTTCGAGATCCAAGTCCATCCCATCAGCACTAGTGTCATCAAAGGAACTAAAGTCCATGACATCCCAGTTGAGAGGCTGATCAGAATCCAAGTTAGGATCCAAGGAACGGGAACGCTTGGGCTCAGAAGTGCCCGCGTCATCTTCAAGAAGACGCTTCGACGATGAGGCAACCGCCTCAAGGACCTCCATGTTCCGCGCCGTTTTGGGAACATTGATCTCACTGCAAAGTTGGCGAGCAAGATTAACATCAGCATAAGCTGAAGGTCCAGGAGTCATACCAGAGTACCTGAGTGGGTTGGGATCAACCTTCTTGCGCATGCCCTTTTCCCTGAGCGCAAAAGCAGCTTCGTTATTGAGAGTGGGAGCGGCGACGAAAGGATCAGTAGCGACGGACGCAAGATGAGAGTGACCATGGTGGTCATGAGATGAAGAGGTGTTGGAGGAGCCCTTGTCCTTAGACTTCTTTCCAGCACGCTTCCCTCTCTTGCCTTTGCCAGGCGAAGCATTATTGCCAGAACCCGAAGATTGGTTCGACTGCTTCTGCTGCTGTTTCCAGCGAGGGTTACCCCCCTTGCGACGAACGGCGCTCAGACGATGAGCTCCTAGAGAGGAACGAGGGTTGCGATGCTCGAAGTCGCCAATGATGTTGTCCCGAATGTCATTAAAAGACAAGTTCGAGAAATCGTTGTCCGCAACTTGGTTGGAAACAACGTTGAACATCGATTCCGGCAATGCATTCAGCAGTAGCATGGCACGGACAGGACCATCCAGTTTGACACCACTGGTGTGAAGGCGCTCAAGAAGTGTCCACAACTTGGTAATCTCGGGCAAGGGGTGAGTTGCACCAGAGACCTTGTAGTTGACAGCTTCTCTGAAGTCGGCGTAGATAACACCAGGACCAGGCTTGTCATAAGCTTCCTGGAGGGCAGTCCAGAGCTCTGCAGCAGTCGACTTGGGCGCCTTGTGATAATGGAGGGAATGAGCTAGGCGAAGGCAGATCATGCCAATAGCCTTGTCACTCTCCTTGTCCCAGTCTAACTGCGCACGGACATTGGCCAGCAAGACCTGAGCATCCTGAGGTATAGAAGTGGTGTTACCACTGTCATCTGTAACAGAAATGACTGTGGGAGCGTCACTAGGACGCTCTACACCACCACCGACAACATGCCAGAGACCTTCGGCACGGAGATAATTCTCCATCTTTGGCTTCCAATCAAAAAAGTTGGGGCCAGTGAGCATGGGAACGAGACGTTCGATAGCGGAGGGAGACATTGCGATATCTGTGTAGAGAACACAATCAGCATGTCATTCCGAACGAAAAAACAGAGCAGCCACAGGGCGCTAAGTTTAATGAGGAACACCCATAAAGGACATCAAAGATGTCTCCGGGATCAGCCTTGTCATCAATGATGACGGCGATGCCGACAGGTAGGCAGTGTGCCTATGATTGCCGCCATTACGGCGCAAATTGATGCAGCCATCAAGCGCAAAAATAAATGCGGCTACATAGCGCAAATCAATGCAGCTATTGAGCGCGAAAATTAATGCTGCCCAGTTAGGCGCAATCATGACGGCACTCCAGCTGCTGCCGCTAAAGGCGCTGCCGGGGCCCATAACCTGTTGAGCAGGGCGCAACTACCTACGCAGTGGATAGTGGCAACAATAACCACATACCTGTGTAGAGAGCTTTAGAAGGCTTAGTGTAGCGAATAGCTGGTAGAAGCGATTATAGATTGAGAAGGAAAGAGTGTGTTTATATACATGATTTTATCTGTACTACGAATAAGGAAATGGATGTAACTAAAGAGTGTACGGGCATAGCCCGGGGATACATCAATGACGGCCGTAAGCGTGCGTATACGTAACGTAGTCCGTAACCAACTTCCAACAGCCCTCAAGCTCCAGAAGCCCGGCGCGTTCTGGGGACCCCGTTGCAGCCTAGAACTGGAATCGTAGCTGTGCAGAACAGAGCTGAATATCCGTGTGCGAGAACATATCCTAGATTCTGAGTGTTTTTCGGTACCTGTAAGATCCAATGTTATAAACGAATCTACGGGTTTCTAGAGGTGGTAGACGTACTGAAACGATGAGTGGGTCGTGATATATCAGTGAATGTTGAGTGCTGAGCCCACTAACAGGGACGTAGACAGCTGGTAGTTTCTGGATTAAGGAACAAGGTGAGTTTCGTCCTAATTATTGACGGTGAGAGACGCACCCAAAAGCACCTCTCACTTTGCCCACAAGAATTTTTTTGTTGAACGTAAAGGAGCCGATACTCTGTCTGACCAAAAAATCAAAAGAGCTCAAGTCAGGTGACATGAAACAAAAGAAAAACGATGGCATATTAGGGCCGCTGACCAAATTTCCTATAGGGAGGAGAAGCGGGAGATAATCAGCGTAGTAGGAGATCTGAGTCGAAAGGAGGAGAATAAGGAAAGCCCAATTTGATGTTATCTTGAATACGATTATGAGATTATTTCAGCTGTCAGAAACAAAAAGCGGCAAGTGGTCTGACAGCTCTGGCTATTTTATGGACATCTGGCATACTTATGCTATCGTGGAATCACTGCTAGTCATGCCGCCTGACATCAGCATTGATAATAAAGTATTCAATCATATTTTCCGCCCCCACGAAAGTTCGCGTGCGAGGCTGACTGAAACAGTAGCATCTAGTCCGCGTTTCTGTCAACAAGAAGCATTCGCTTAAAGTTGATGGTTAAGGTAGCCATTCGGCACGGCTGAAACTGTGCCTTAAACATTGTAATTTAGAAGCGCTGAAACATTGCACAAGCGTTGGCATACTATCGCAAATGCGCGATCGATGCGGTCGCAGAAATACTCCAAGGTGAGGCTCTCAGAAACACCAAACAAAGTATATATGTACTTCCTACAAATGGTTACTTTCGCAATGGGGATCATTTTTTCGGACTACAAAGCCAGTGCCACCCACGGATATCGCTGCATCGTGTTATATTGCGGAAGAAAGTTCGCGTGTTAAAAGTTTGAGACGGATTTCGAATGTAAAGATGAAAATGTCCCTGAAATGTCCGGCCTTGCGACGCCTTCGCCAGCTCCATTGCCCCCTGATAACCGGTAACCTGCGACGGTTTCCTATACCGCGAGAGTACCACCTGCGGATCTTGATTGAACCAGCACGGTGTTCTCTTGATCCCAAACCACTGGATGATAGGCCTCCAGAGGCCTCTGTTCTTCAAGTCTTGGAGAAAACTTTCGTTCGACTCGCGAGCGTCGAAGATGATCAATGATCCTACGCTATGGACGGGAACGCAGAGTCACGAAGTCCATTGGTGTAATGAAACAGTCTGCCCAAGAATCGCACCTGCAACCATGAAGCAAACTCGGAAAACAATAAAAGATCTTTAGTTTCTAGCTCGCCAAAGTGATTGAACAGGATATCTACTGTGGGGCAGCCCTTTCATAAGTCGAATCCACCTTCCCTTTGACGTCAGACCAGCCGGGAGCATCTCTCGTTCTTGAGCTTGGGGTCTGCGCGCTGTCATCGATCATCGGTCGCGGTGATATGTGGATAGCAGTCGTAGCCAGAAAGGAACCAGTTAAAAAGTCCCTTCTGCCAACCTCGATTGCGTTGGCCACGATAGGAATCAAGTGCGAGGAAGAACCCTACACCGGTCACTGCATGATACATTTGAGGAAAGCCTTTTTCTGGACCAGGCCCACGATATCGAACCACATCTTCCTCTTCATTGTCGTTGTCGCCGTCGTTGTCTTCCTGGTCATCCTCTCTAATACCACTGCCTGCAGCGTCCTCTTCCTCTAATTCCGCCTGTCCTACTTCAATGTCGGCATTGCAGAGGCAGAGCGGAACGATGATGAAGGACGTACGGGAATGGCAGGAGTAGTAGTGGTACTGGTAGAAGGAGGCGGCACCGGAAAGGTAGAATTCGATGAAGGAGCTGAACGGATAGTGCTGACAGGATATGCTCTGCAATCCTAATTCAGGTGGCCATTCGCACAAGTACAGTCCTTGGCACACAGCTGGCGTAGGCACTTCTTATTTCTGGTCTATCCACAGGTGCTGCAACAAGTACTGGACACCGGTTTGCGAGTACGAGTTCCAGCAGGAGGAGGCTTGAGCGATGAGGGAGATGGTATTTGAGAAAGGAAAGTCTGTGAGACTTCAGCAAGAAGTTCAAGGCCGCTTCTGCTTCTAGTATGATGCTGATTGAAGGGAACGTCGGTGGCGTGTCCTTGCTGAATGGCGTGGGCAGACATTGATGCAAGTAGACAGTCCTGCTATTTGAGGAGATTGCAGAGCCAGCAAAACCTGCAGTCTAGACATTATGAAAAGAAGAAGGTTGTTAAAACACTTGAAGGAATTGGAACTGGACACGCACAGTTGCGAAGTACTGGCCAACGTTGTCTGGGTTTGGCGAGTTCCTACAAATTCGCCAACGACAAAATGTGTCTGGGCAATGTTGACAAAGAGTGCCGTCTTCAGACTGTATCATGCAACTGGAGAAAACAGGCTCGAGCGAGGTTCTATACCAAGCTAAGTAATACTCACTGATGTACGGGGCAAGCTTATAGAGATATTTGAGCGCTACAAGAGAAATGAGTAAGAGGGAGTTTGTATTCAGCCATAGAACAACTCACTGGATCTTCCTTATACTGAGTTAGGTATCACAGCGAGGTTTCGCAGGGATGAGATCGATGAGAGACGGGATGGTGGTGGTAAGAAGGAGAGATAGAATACATGGAAGTGGCTGAGCTAGATCATATAGCGCACAAGACACGATCTGCGGCTCCATGTCGTCATTTCCTTTGGTGGTGGCTTGACATTGCGAGCCCTGGAAGACGTTGACCTTGTGGTTTTCCTGGAAGCCTCAGGCCTGAGCGCTGAGCGCTGACCCGGATTTGGGGTTGACCCGCGTGCCCGGATGACCCATATTCCTGAATTCCTGGATTCGAAGTCCTCACCTACCTCTTCTCCCTGCCTTAGGTTCCTATCTGATGTCTTCGGTATTGTTTTCCCTGCTGGCATCCTGGAATCTGGTCTGCGGGGCAGTGGTAATGTATGGTGATACAACTTACTAGGGAGCCATAGACCTTCGGGTTAAGGTTGTCGTCAAGTTGACGAAGAGAAATCAATAAGTGTATACGTGCCTTCAATGACTCACGTTCGGCGCCTTAAACCAGTCTCACGACCACCTACTCTTGATTCAATGTCATGACGACGTGCCGAGAACGCTTTGAACTGCGAGGAGAACGCCGGAAAGTAGAGCGAAAGGGGGATGCATATCGACGATGGTGGTTGGGGAGACTCGGAGTCAGAGCGGCCATTGCCGCATGAAGAAGGATCAATGTGCTGAAAGAAGTTGGTGTTAGCGCTGAATGAAGCTTTGAAGACTGGGTAGAATGCACAAGTTGCGGTTTTCTTTCATAGATAAAACGGCAAGCATAAAGAACGAGTCCGGATCAACCTTGAGCTCTTCTAAGAGTCCGTGTAGCTTTGGGCCACTTGCTGTTGAGAACAGCAAGTCTGAGTCAGAGTGTGGGAATGGCGACTCTTCTTTCTTCCAACTATTGACCAGGTAAGTAGGCGACAACAATACACTCTAACCTCAGGCTGAACGTTCTGGTCATAGACCGTTAGCCAGTAGGCTATTCAGAAGTAGCGCGGATCGGAATGAAAGGCAAATGGTCACTGGTACGTTACACAAGGAATACATATCGACCATGCAAACTCAGTTTCACCGTAATAGACAACACCGATGTCGAGAATAATGCGGTCATTGAGGACTTTGAACACAAGCCCTGTCTCACGAGTCCCCGCCGACGTCCTCGTCTACATCTTTATGCTATGTGTTCATGAACGTGGTGATTGGATTGCTATCCGTTACTATGGATGTCGTTGGTTCTCATTCAGCCATGTGTGCCAAACCTGGCGTGCGATTGCCCTCGGCTGTGCTTCATTGTGGACGAAACCCGACTTCAGCTTTCCTTATCTCGCCGAACAGATGATTGAACGCTCCAAATCCGCCCTCCTCGATATCGAACTTAAACATGAATTACCCGACAGCAAAAAGGCGTGGTTGATCAAAGAGGGCGTGCTACTGCGAGCGCTTTGCCAACTAGATCGCATTCAGAGCCTGCGGCTACGGCTGCAAAGGACGGACAAAGACCAAGCAGAGAAACTCATCTCAGCTTTGACGAAGATCAGCGCGGCGAATCTTCGCTACCTAGAAGTTCACGTTGGAATGTTCTGTGTCGGGGGCCTCACCCTGCCACAAGGTGTTTTTGAAGGCAATACACGCTGCCTGTCTCATCTACGACTCCACGGTTGCATCATACCATCTACTTCCCTGCTCCTTAGCAACCTCACGCACCTGAGGCTGCCTTGCACTCCGCAATATCCTTCCATTCTCAACGTGCTTCAGAAAACCTCTCTCCTGGTTTCACTAGAAATCATACTTTCTTGCCCAGAGCTTGACTCAGTTGTTGGGCAGGTCGTCCTGCCTTATCTCCAGCGTCTTCACCTCACATTGAGCGTCCGTGGGACTCCAGACATCCTCTTTTATCTCTCCTTCCCCAGGACCACACAGCTATTCATCGAGTGCCAGTATCTAAGCCCAAGCCAGCCGTGGGTGGTACATTCCCAGATCATGATGAACGCCATCACTAGTCTCATGGGAATGTCGACGTACAGGGAAATCAAAACCCTTGCCCTCCGTACTACGGAGCCAAAGGGTGTTTCTCTCCATGCCAAAAGCGGTGCTGTAATACTCGAGGCCTGGAACACCAGCGATGTCTCAACGAATGCAGGCGGCCTCAACCCGCCATCTTCGCCCCATCTTCAGGTTCGGTTGAACTGGGAAGCATATCATCCCAAGCAGAAAGACCCGCTGATTCCGTATGCAGCTGGCGTGAAAGCAGCCATTGATGGTCTATCTCTTCCAAGCTTGGAATCGTTTTACCTCAACATATCCCTCACATTGGACATGTCACGATATGATATCATTAAGGAGTGTCTCAAGTCTCTACAAACATCATCTAGCCTCCGTAAACTCCATGTTCTTGGAGATCTATCAGATCAATTGTACCCCATTTATGGCATGGTGGGTGTAGCGACGACTACTAAAGTTGCAACCGCCAAGCAAGGTCCTTCACGATTCCTAGCCTTGGAAACATTGTCAATCTCACATCTCGATTTTCGATATGCAGAGTGCGCGATGATCAAGGTCCTCTCGATGTGTGGTCGCCAACGAAAGCTTGTGATAAGCCATTGCCGAAATGTTACTCGGGCGGATATCGCATTTCTCGAAAGGTACATCGAAGAGGTAGAATGGGATGATTCTCAGGCCATGCCAAGGTGCTGGGATCTCTTTCTTACAAAGGCCATCGGAACTCAGAAGGTTGGCGGTAGTTGGGTCCTTGCGTTTGCGTGGAAGGTTTGGGGATCTCACATCAATGTGAATCTCGAGCTTCGCTGCGTCATTCTTGGATATGCATTCCTTCTCATCTATACATTTAAATTCGGTGTATCATGTTGAACAGAGTATAACTATTTTGTCCCATTAGCGTATATTACGTTCTGTGAAGGCACTTCATAGCATTCTGTTTCGATGCTCCGGAGGTTTTCGGATTTTCTATGTGCGAGAAGAGGGCCTGCAAACGGTTGCAAGAGTGTACTGTGGCCAGGCCCGGCGGGGGTTCAGTCACTACTCAGTACTCTTAGTATTGTACTAACATGGAGAAAGCCGCTCATTTGAATGTTTCGGTGAAGGTGATGACTTCGACCTTACACGAGATTCGAGTTGTGTTTTGCTGACAGAAAGCGACGATTATAGAATTGGAAGCACGGTTGAAAAATTGTGGATTGCCAGCGTCGTCAGTTAAATGCCAATAATATGTACCCCGCTCAGGCGTCACATATTCTTTAGAACCAGCTATATTTGGCTACATGTATACATTCCGCAGAAGTCTCAGTGGGTGCTAGAGTCGCTGTGTTCAATTGATGCCTCGGTCTCCATTCCGGCTCTCCGAGCCCTGGCGTTTTGCGTGTCTTTAAGGCTCTTTAGCTGATCTCTTAAAGCGGCGTCGATTCCCCAGCAGTCCTTATGATTGATAAATGCTGGGAATTTTTGCAGCAGCTAAACTCCAGTGAGATAACCATCCACGTGTCGGAAAGAGTGGCACTTACAACCTCCCTGGCTTGTTCAAGAGCCTTCGGGTCCTGATCCCCTAATCTGACGCCGATGATGAGAAACTTGCGTATGACTGCCTTTGTTTGAATCTATCATAAGTGTTAGAGATAATCCGCAATGAGACCAATACAAAAGACGTTACACGCAAATCTCGGATCAAAGTTGGGCACCAGCCAGAGCTCGATAACGTGAAGCCGGCAGGTTGCACCTCGTGTATGCAACTCTCTTTGGTGTCATTTCGGGGGACTCCTGTTCTCGGAGGAGGAGAGTCGGAGACATAGCTGATAGAACCTGAAGCTTTTCCCAACCGAGTGCGTCTCCGGACCAAAGAATAAGGATGATAACGTGGCGTTGCCGGAAGATTGTGATGAAGAGATAGTATGCGTATAGGACGAGGCTTCTCTGGAGTTGCATACATGGGGACAACCATTGGCTTTGGGGGGGAAATAGGTAAGGCAAAAGTGTCGCAAAGAGTAGGCTCCATTAGAGGAAAGAAAGAGAGGACGGTGCGCCGGCGCTGAGGTAAACGAGTGCTTTGTGTGGAGCATTTAAAAGATCGGATTCGCCTCGTTCTACTGTCCCATGTAATCTCCACGACCACACGAAGGATTTTGACGTGGGAGCGAATAGCAGCTTTCTCACACACCGAAGATGATCGTCTGCGGAGGTTTAGGTCTTACTATTGTTTCTAAATTCTGGTTGCATGCGCAAATAACCATGAATGGGTATCGAAAAGCGACATTGAGTAAGAGAGACTTGGAATAGCACTGGTCTCCTCTTGTGCCGATGGGCTTTTCCAGAACAAGGTCTAAAGGTCTCAGCACCGTGTCACTGATGCTAGATTGCTAGATGTTCGTGTGTAAGATATTGTCTCGTTCCCTGACAGGATTGCGTGTCGCCAAAGAGTAATCTCACACGCAATCGTTAAGCCAAGGCTACTGCGGCAGCGTCAGCAATGGCATCTACCGAGCTGAAGACGTCGACCTTGCTTATCCCGTCAACAAGATTTTGAACTCTAGACCTAGAAATGAAGTAACCGAAAGGCGATCTGCCACGCTAAAAATTCGAGGTTGAAACGTTCAACGTTGGCTAGCGGGCCTTGATGCACTATGGTGTGAAGGAGAATGACGGTACCGTTGCGGCCACGCGTATCACATGCCACGGTTGACAAGCGTTCCTCGTTCATTTCACGAGGACCCAGCAATAGCCAGCAATCCGTGCGACAAGGTACCCAAATCCTCGGTCCATCTATACTTCGTTCGGTTGCAATTTGTCGCGGACCACAGGGTAATCTATTTATATGAAGTGTAAAAGTGTCAAAAATTATTTCCACGTCCCGCTCTGGTCTTCTCCCGCGCATAACATCCGTTCCTAGAAAATTGGACGGCCCGGACTTCCGTAACCTTTTTGGTTGACTGTCTGAACACCGTCTACGTACTCAGATCCAATGGATATCTTTGAGTATTATACTAATGAGCTCTTGGATATCCGACAAACTAAAAAAAACTTACTGAGCAAGGCGTGGATAAGTTTCATTAATACAAGTACGTGAAGTCATCGGCGATAACTCCAAAAATGGACTGTGCCCCGGGTATAACGATACCCAATTGTTTTCAACTACGTCGACCGACGGCCTTGTACATACATAGGCATTGGGTTAAAATTGATATGCCTCAATCTCGGAGGCTAGGGATTATGTGCAACAAATATGTAATTGATAGTAATATCAATCCGAGTCTTGCTGAATACTAATAATGTTTTACTGAAGTTAGAACGACTGAATTCGAGAGCTCAGAGTCAATGACATGGGTACTGTACATATAGCTGCATGTGCATGTATTATCTCAACAAAGATGTGGTCTACACGACTAGAATCTCGAAGGTTGGACTATTGGCTCACGGGCGGTTAGTGGAAGCGCCGGGGGCACTTGTGCGCGCTGATGGAAACGATGAGCGGTGCGAAAAATAATTTTTGACACTTTTACACTTCATATATTTATCTCTCTCTATCGCACCGCGCGGGAACCTACTAGTCTAAGCGTCATCAATCTTTCTAGTAAGCGATGTTTTGACAATGACTCACGGGGGGCTCGCACTGAGTACTGAAGTACTGAAGGCGCGCAAGCGAAGTGTAACATAATAGTCCAGGCTCAGGCAGATGACAAGAGCACCTGCAAGAAGTTACAGTAGAATATGAAGTGGATTCGAACAATCTGATACAGTACCACGACCGTTGCATATGTTGCATCGTCAGTGTTGGATGTATAGCATCGCAAACAACCACTCCCTCGGCTGTCAACATCAGTACTACAGAATCAAATGATAAAAAAGATAACTTACACAGTTACCATGTATTCGACAACGACGGACGGGAATGATACAACTTCATTCACTCCATGGTCCAAAATGGATCGATAGCACGCAGAAGTGGTAATGTTGGTAGGCGGTTGAACTGCAGCAGCGAACGGGAACGATCGAATACAGTAACCGTCGTAGTTTGATATTGGCTGGTCGACTGTCATTCTTGATGACCTTGAACTCTTCCCGTATCGAGTGGACAGTATAACCATGAAATCTGAGTAGTTTGCTTGTGTTACCAGCAGGCAAAAAGAAAAGAAGAGCAAGATACGCACTTCCCCTGGTTCGAAACCCCAACTCGAGTAATCAAGCTCGAAAATAGCCATAGACCAGTATGGAAGCTATGTCGTCAAAGAGTTGGGATGATATGGTGCTATCAGCCTCCACATACTCTGACTGTTTTGCACGGCACACCGGGGAGCCTGAGCTCGAGATCCTCAGGCCGAAAGGTGAGGCATTTACATTCCTTTCTCTTCTTGCTGTTCGGTGTATTGACCAATCGTTAACCAACGCGATTTTCTAGAAGAGAAATCATGTTCATAGTGGGAAGCTGTTCCGATTAGCGCTTTTGGGTTTTGAGGTCCCAGATGGACTGGGTTTCTTTTCGGGCGTCGTTCTTTGTTGTATTGTACTTGTAGAATATGATATTCGCGGCTGTTTCTCGTTCTTTGTATTTAAGCCTACATACGTTACCCATCTCTAGGTGATACGAAGATCGCGGTGGTAGCTAGTAGTATTAATGGTGCTGCTCGACTCCTCCCAATTCCTCACTGGCCGTCTTGGAAATACAGTAACACTGGAAGTTAGGTTGACTTGAGCCTATTCCAACTAAGCGTAACGGTACTACCACAAAGCGCCCTAAATCTAAGACCTTGGGCATACAACATTCAACGTTCAACCCGGAACTCCCCATCCCAAAAACTTTTGACCCATGGGCCTAGGCCATCGTCACTGTCCCCTTCCCCTTACTCATTTCGGCAACTCCCACCAAGCATCTCCTTCCTTCCAATGACGGCCTTTCCTTCTTCTGCTTTTGATGTCTCGCTTGCTCGGTGTCCCTTTGAGTACGTGTTTACTCGAGGAACTTAGACGTTGCCTACCACGAGGTCAATCTCTTCCTTATCAGGTTCTTGTACCAAAAGTTTTGGTGTTGTCGTTGGCTTTGACGATACTGCTTCAGGTTCAGGTTCAGGTGGTTTCCACAGCCGTCTATTCGGCTGTGAGAACTGGAGTCTAGAGTTGTCGAACAAATTCGCATTGCTTCGACTTGAGTTTGAGAGTCGGACGCTGGTTCCACTTCCGCCTCTACCTTCTCCACTCGCGCTTCTTTCACCTCCTCGATATCAAACGGCAACACAAGCTTCAGACCCTTGCGAGTTTAGCATCCACCGGGGTTCTCATCGCCTCCGACATCGCATCCTTGGGCACGAATCCGTGCCAGCAGACGATTTGCGCGTGCAGAGAGATATCTCGGTATCGGGGAAGAGGGTTGGAGAGCATGTTGTATGCCGCCATACGTTTTGGTTAGTTTTTGTACTGCGGTCTTGCCTATCGACAAACCAGGAAGAAACGTGATGTATGGGTGACTGGAATTGCGGAATGGAGTTTCGTTCGTCGTCCCGAGTCCTGGACCCTATCTCCGTTTGCGTTAGAACGATGCCTTGGTTCGAGAGGTGTTGAAAGGCGAATGGAATGGAATACCCAGGTCGTGCTTTGTCCACATGATAGTTCTTTGACGTGTTTTCGAGATTAACCCCAGCCCCGTGCAGTAAGATTGAGGGTAGGAGTTGTAATGTAGCGGCGATGACTGGCCTTGGAATGAAGGCCTAGGTACTCGGAATGGTGATGCGTAAAGACGATTCGGTGGTTGTGTGGGATCTTGCGCAAGTCTTTAGATGTAGGAACCAGGAAGAAAAAAAGGCGGGGACGTACATAACACATTTTGTCTCAATCATAAAGTGTCCAGCCTGATAACCCAAAACAGGACCGTGAGGCGACGCGTTTGACAATCCTCGTCACCCGTGAAATGGGTATCTTAGGCTGTGAGAACGGGATTGATGATAGTGCAGAAGGAGCGTGTGATACGAAGAATGCGAGTACTGTGCTTCTCTCGAACAGAGGAACTGGGGGCGTGGCGCGTTGTATATGCGGATACGGTGCACTTCTGGAAGTGATTGGTGGTACGATCGCATGCTTTGTCCCCTTTCCTACTTTTCTGCACTCGTACGCGAACGAGACCCGAAATGCGAAATCATATATGTGGGTATTGTATGAGTCCGACCGCTGGATCGTCCATATCAGGAGTAGGGAAGAAAGAGTCGGACTCGAAGGAGTGGAAAGGATGAGGGAGCTTTGGTTCGAGAGGAATTGGACATGGAAAGAGCACTGCGAATTCCATGTATTCGAGTAGGTGAGTTGCGCTGGGTTGGTAATGAACAGGTCTTTGGGCTACCTGCCTTCCCAGTCTTCTTATTCTGCGGTAGACTCTGCTAATGATTCACTAGTAGGAGTTGTAGCAATGGACTTGAGATAGGCATTTGGGATGGCAATGGATTCCGTTGTGGTTTGACGCGTACAAGAGCTGTGGAAGCCTACTAAAGATTAGTTGTAGGCGATTATAGAGCGGAGGAAGGGACATACACACCGAGCCAAAGACGCATTTGATACATCACGAAAGGTGGTCGTGCGAATCTACAGTGGCACCTCATCGGCGCTCTCGGGTGTCAGAATCGGCACAGAGACGGCATAAGTAGTGAGACTGCTAGGACTTCTACTTATGGCCGTGTCGGAGAGTCTTATAGCAATTCACTATCGGTAACGGAGCCACATTATGGGCTCAATATAACTTGGGCGGATCGAATGTCTCATACAATCTTAAGGTAACGCGTTTCGAGAATTCGGAGTGGTAGACGCAAGCCGAAGTACTTTTGAACTGAAAAAGGGCATACATTTAGGTGGCGGTAGTATCATATGTCCCGAAGAAGCTCATTATATGCCCATTCAAATGTCAAAGAGCAGTGGGCATGTCAGATCGGTAAATCAATTTCATTCAGTAACAACTCGTATCCCACCCAGGACATTACTAATCGTCGGAGCTCATTGGGATTTCAAGCATGTCAGTAGTCACCTCAAGGTCATCTACTTCATGTCTCCGCTTCGGATGACTCGTCGTTGGAAATCGAACATTAATCGCGTGAACGGATGCACATTACTACTGATCTTGTTCACATAGACTCCAGGAACCTCCTTCTCACGAGATTTCCCCTGATGATACTAAACCTCCGTGCCTTGCAGTTTATATCTCAATCTACGTCAATGAACAACTCCTCCATTCCACGGAAGATCATGTTCTTGTTCTTGTTAATTGAAATTTGATATGATACTGAGGTAGTCACTCTAAGGCGGACCTGGCAGCGAAGGGCGACTCTGTGGTTGAAACTGAGGTCAGAAGGGGCCCGAAGGAGAATACCTTGAAGCACTCGGCAGGACTACAATGCCCTAGCAAATAAGAGAGTAAATGACAGGGGACATACCAAGAAGACAGTGTGATGATTATCCGGTGGTATGTCCGCGTCAAAAAAGCACGTCATCGAAACCTTATTTTCTCGAACTGTACAGTTCTTCGGTAAACTCCGAACCTATCAACCAACGCAAGCGTCGTTCGACTTGTGTCCCTCTCTTTTCAATGACTCATGTATCTCGACACTCGCTCATTGCTCGCTCAACGATAGATTTTACGACACCAGCCACGTATGCAGCGCGAGCTGTAAACTGATTTTGGTCCTAATAATGGTTGGAGCGTGAATGCTCTTTTCATCTTTTATTAGTCTTCACTCACGTTTACCTCAACAGATGTGACCACTGCTACGTATGTTGCCCGTTGCTATAATCAATAACTTGGAACTCATCTTTGCTTTAGATGCTGAGTACGCCATTTGACACGTCTCAACGGGTCCCTTGAAGCAACAACGCAAACAAGTTCGCTTCATCTTCAAGTTTCATGCCCAACAGTCTTCTAATATCTATCTAATCTCTAATGCAGATACCAGGGTCACCGTTGACAATATGAGTTGAATGGCTCTCCCAATCCCTGACATGGTATGTTTCGCGTCCGATTTCCTCTACTATACATAGTCTAACAACATTTAACCTTTCGCAGGCAAGATCATTGTATGGACGCGACGGTGCTGAAGGAACGTAACAGGACTCGCTCAGAAGTGAAAGAGATGTGTAGACCTATCGTTTGCAACCTAGCAGTACCAAGATTTATGTACCAGTAGTAGCGTAAGTAGTAAACAATGAATTCATTTCACTTTAAATTGAATATTGGTTGCCAGGAGGTCTATGATGAGCAATGAAAAGTGCAGATTTGCGGTACATACCGTTGTGGTGAAATAAACACGCTGAAATTTGCTGAACTGTGCTGATTTAAGAAACGGATCAAGGGGACATGCTGAAATCTGGTGAAATCCACTGATACGAATTCTTACGAATTTCAAGACGAATCAGCAGATTTCAGCCAAAATCAGCGCTAATCAGTACAATTCTGCCGAAATCACAGGTGAGGTTTTTCCTGACGCGAAGGGTTTGTGCTTCAAGATCGAGCTTCGCTGACTGTTCAACAATAGCCATACGACGTCTGCAGCGTAGTACACACTCTCTTATATCATTCGCCACCGCTCACCATCATACCGGATGCATAATTCCCAGTTCGCATTTCAGCCATTCCTGCATGTCTACTCACCGTTTTGGGACATGCCACAGGGAAAAAAAACAATACTACGTCTCGCTAATGGGGGCGAGTATGTTTTCCTTCGGTTTTCTTCTACATACATCTATGTCTATTTTGGCACCCTGAGGCAAATATCGCTGACTACGATGCAGGACCCTCTGGTGGCCATGACTGAGGGCTGGATATTCGGCCTGAGATCCTTGGCGCTCAATGACTCGGACTGGTCCTACCAAGGTATGTAGGAATCGAGTCACATGAATTTAGTCCAGAGGTCCTGTCACTTCTCTTCGCTCTTTTGATGGAAAGAGATATCTACCTTTGGTGGAAACTACATACTTACAGGAAGGCTGCGCGAAGCAAGTATCTCACTCTTTGTCAACTTCGATTGGTCAAGCGTGTAATTCCTTGTACGTTGAAGTCAACAGCTTCCAGAAAGTCAACTAAATGTATGCCCCGAATGGTTGATCATCCGAGTTGCGATATGGATAGGACCTTCTCTCTTCTTCGAGAGGTTACCTCTCTGATTTTCACCTTCAAACTCGGTCTGTCCTTAAAAAGTGACAGATACCAGATGTTCCCTAAGTTAATGATCACATCGCACCACTAAGTTCACCGCCAGAATCAGATGCTACTTCAAATTTACAACGACGACTACAATCTGTAACCCGCCTTGGCCCAATTGTACTTAATGGGATAGTACTGTGGGAGGTCTATATAGTAAGTAAACCTTCCACGCTGGACGCCTTCGATGAATCGGGGACCTAGTAGTCCACCCTCCTTGAGCACACGATCCGTAACCTCCCTCAATTGCGCCTCAGTTGTGATGTGGCAATTCGTCAGGACCGGCCATTCTCGCACTATTTTCCCGATTTCCCATTCTATACCCTGCTGCTGCCTTACCAGCTCCTTGTGTCGGGCATTCGATAGATCGAGATCTAACCCGGCCAGGGTATGTGCATCAACGGCGCTCATGAGAGAAGTATAGAGATCATGAGAGATAGGGATCGGGTCTGGTTCCTACACTCACATCAGCGCTGCATCGTTTCCATCGAGAGACTATGTAGGCTACATACCTGACTATCGCATCTTGACGCTGGGTTGGGTGCTTGAAACGTGTGCTTACCTGGCCTCTATAAAAGAGTAAGTATACATGTGCCGAGGGCCAGGAGGATTGACCATCACGTACCGTCGAGGCAGAGGTATAGTCCTGTTGAGGTTTCTTGTTTTTAGCCATTGGGGGTGGTGCAAAGAATCAACGCGTCTTTTATAGTCTCTAGGCTCTTTCTAAATTAGATTGCCAGGTTTTCGAGTCTTGCGTCCTGAGAAACTTTCCGCTTTAAGAAAGAAACCACTGTATTGTCGTTACAAGCGAGTACTGGCACCGTCGGAATGAGACCTTGACACGGAGTAGTCATGTAGGCTCACCATTCACCCTAATTCACCCTAATTCATCCTAATTCATCCTAATTCATCCTAATTCACTCTATCACGACATGTACTATCTGCTATGGCTTTAACTGAGGTAACATCTATCTATCTATCATCAATTAATCAGCCTTGTCAAATTCGAAATAAGCCATTCGATGGTCGCTGTCAGGCTGCCCAAGTAGGCCTTGTTAACAAATGCTGATGATCTGAATCGAGAATCGAGAAAGGACGGACTTGTGTTCAGCTCTGATAGATATGTCTATCTTACATAGAATATGGTAGCAGAAGCGGCTGCGGCAAGGTTTTCTTATGGTGGAGCTGACTGACGGCCATCAAATGCCACGCTTTACATTGAATTCTACAGTAACCACTCTGGTTCTCGGGCTCGGTCAAGGCTGGAGATGGTAGCTTCGCAAGCGGCAAAAGCCATCACTCTTGTTTCTTCTTCTCCTTTCTGCATTTACAATGCATGATAGCCGGTGGTCGATGACCTACAAAGATGTGAGTTCCCGTCTAGGTCGTCTCTAATAGGCATTTATTTATTTATAGCCACCACTGTGAGAAGTAAAACTGCTTTTTGGCCGCGGCTGTGAGAAGCTGCGGGTTTTTCGCTTGCCCCTGTTACGTACCATGCCTCAGGAAAGCGCCAACTCTTGATCTCTCTTGATCCTACAAGACTTGCGTGAAACTCTTCATGGTTAATTACCCACTTAAAAGAAAGTGTAGAAAAAATTCTGAAAGGAGGTATGAAATACTGATTATTGTAGAAGAGGGAACTTACTAATCGTACAGCGCTATAAAAACTTCAAGTTGACCACGCGGTGACGTATCGAATCGCTGTCGCGGCTGAAGCGCTGACTCAAACAAAAAAACAAGGTCGACAAATAAAGGTGAGAAGAAACACGCAAAAGAAGAACTGAAAACAGGGATAAAACCGACTAAGGAGGTTCGTTGCACCGTGACTATCCTCAGACTGGTGCTTGTTTTTGCTGTCCAATAAGCACGCCCCAAGAGTCTTTACGGCGCAACCGTTTATGAAGCATGGACCAAAATCACCGAAATCCCAGCTATCCGTTGGAACCACCGACAAAGAAGGCTCGTGTCAGCAATAATCAGAGTCCTATAACAACCTTCAACGAAGCAGGCGCTCGAGTGTCATTGGCATACTACGATTCTGGCGATCAACGGAGCCGAAGTCCACTCCGACAACCTGGGTTGGCCATGGAGAGGCATTTTGGAGGTTGGGGTGTTGCTCACGGTAAGCTTCTTTGGGACTCTCGGTAGATGGGTTGAGAAATTCTTCGATTTTTAGAAGGTGTATCGCGACCCGTTCATGAGTCCGAGTGGAGCAGGACTCTAATTGTACGAAATCTACCTGTAATATTTCTTTGCTATATCCTCAAGATATTGGATTGACACTTGAGCCTAGCGGAGGGTGTGCAGCGACAGCGTGCGTCACATACTGGAACGACATGGATATATCTGTCTCTTCGAAGACAGCATCCACATAAATGGAACCGCTTTGATAACCTATGTACGTCTGGGTCCAGATAGGATGATTCACATTGGCCTGATCTTCACCAGTTTGATATCCGCGCTGCAATTCGTACCTACAAAAGAACGGCAAATCTAGAGATTGGCGGGAGACGTGTCTGTTCTGCTCCGTTGCTCAATGTTGGAAACTACTGATTCGATTTAGATTGATGTGGATTTTCATGAAGAGGCGGTGCGTTCACTCCATTCACTTCCATTTCACATTGAGATAGACCCTTCCAATTTACAAAGCGAATGAATGCAACGTTGGAAATCACGCTGTGCAACTCGAAGGAGGCCATTGACGAACGTCAAGTGCAAATGTTGTTTCAGCAGTACGGAGAAATCCGAACAGTGATCCGTGTCCCAGGGATCAAGGCGTACGCTGCGTTTGTGGTGTCACTTCGAAAATTGTTTCTCGTCCAGTCTAACAAACTAAATATAGAATTCGTCGCTTGGAATTCTTTGATACCAGAGTGAGTCAAATAGTGTTAACAGAAACTCCAATACTCACGATGGCTTCAAGGATTGCATTAAAGCACAGAAAGAATTACATGGTCACAGATTACAGGGCGGTACCATCGAGGTTGAATTTGTAGAGACTACCGACGTCGTAAAGTGCAAGGAGGAAAGGAAGCAAGTTGGGTGAGTGCACTTTCAGGTGTCTAGCCCCCAGTTGATTATACTTCACGTGTAGAGAGTTGAAAGGCACAAAGCGAACTTACGAGCAAGCTAATGAGGATATGTCTGTTGGCCCGTTGCCGGCGGACACGAATCTCAGTATCTCAAAGCTCCCACCTCAGCCCTCTTACTCCTCCGTGAGTCTGACTCTCGCTCCTCGTCTGCCACGGTCTCAAGATACCTGCACTTAGAATGGCAACAATAACGACCGTGTCAATCAACGTTTAGCTGAGGCGCAAAAGCTCCAACGGGTACGTACGAGAGCTATGAAGCCCGGGAAACCACGGTAACAGACATGTTTCGTAGCTCCTCTCCGCATTAAAACCACGCAACCCTATGGCACCGCCAACGCTTGGATCTCAAGCGATGCGGCCAACACCAACACCAACACCAACTTCAGCGCTAGCGCTAACTCCGATGGAGTCCAACCCACAACTCTGGAATGTGTCTATTCCTCCTGCTATTCAACCGGCTACTACGAGAGACCCCCGACTTCTGCGCCTCCAGCTTACGTCCATGGCTCCATTGCGTTAGTCTTACTAGTGTAATGGTTGGAACACGCTAGAAGGTGATTGTTCTCAGTTCTGTCTGTGAACTG
This sequence comes from Paramarasmius palmivorus, assembly GCA_037176845.1. Classification (NCBI taxonomy): domain Eukaryota; kingdom Fungi; phylum Basidiomycota; class Agaricomycetes; order Agaricales; family Marasmiaceae; genus Paramarasmius; species Paramarasmius palmivorus. The sequence goes on from JAYKXP010000101.1 coordinate 23,614, forward strand.
AATGACATTAACACAGGGACTCGGTACGTTTGTGCACAATGTACTAGGATTGGAATTCTGGAGATACTGCCGCAATCTGGTGGTTTGATCGTTGAATGGGTTTTCACATGATTTCTTAGCTTAGCTGGGTTTTATATACGATGACCTACTTAGTTTACTGAAATGGATATGTTCAAGGAATGAAGAGTTGCAGTAGCTTGGATCAAAACTCCAACAAAGCTCCCTCATGCACGACGCTCAAGATGTCGTTCCACTTGTACGGCGTGTCCACATCATATAGTCACTGTCCTTCCTTTGTCTTCGGTGAGTACCAATATACCAGAACATTGCTGAAGGGGTGGTGTGGAAGCGTGGATTCCCGAGGATCAGTTCTGCTGCACGGCGTACGCAGAACGTATTCGCGACTCACACGCAGGCTATCATCTTCACGGGTCGACGTAGTAGTCAATTCTAAAGAGCAATGAAAGACATATACAAGTATACAAAGTACAGGAGCAACTGACCGGAACCTGATGCTGCATGCCTCTCCTTCCAAGTCGTAAATATAGATACGTCCAAATTGATTACAATTAGCAAACCACTTTACAGTCCATTTCATACTCACGCGGGTATAAGGCTCTCAGTCGCGCTCGATCAATGCTAATTGAAGGGCCTGCCTCAAACCATTGATCCGACTCCAGTTCTGCTTTTACCCAGTGTGCGCTGGCAATCTTTTTATCTGCATCGAGTTTCGGGATGGCCTTTCCCATTGAATCCAGGATTGACTCTAGGACTGTGATCGCTACGTTATAATGGGGAGAGTTGTCCTTGAGCTCCGTTGCGATTGAGAATCTGACCTCGTCAATGCAAAACTGGAGGGAGTCTGCCATTTGTTGGGCTAAATCCTGTCCAGTATGTTCCTCTTTTCGCTTGCCGCGAGATTTCCTTGATTTCTTTGGGAGACGCCGCTGCACCTCCTGTTCGGATGGATAGTTTGGATCCCCTTCGAATAGCGGGATGTATGATTCGTTATTAATAAGCATGTCGTAAAGAGCAATTATTCCGCGACGGTAAACGACTATTATCGTAGACGTTAAAAGAGAAGTAGGAGGCTAAACCCTTACTCACCGAGACTTTCCACGACAGGTATTCCAAGGGCCATACGGACCAAACTTTGAAAGATGGTAGACTCCGAGTGATCGACGTTGGTCAAGATATCACCGTGATTGCTGTCGATGACTCTTGACCATTGGGTGAGGTGCAGGGCGCTCATAATCCAGAATGACGAACCACGAAATATAGCGGGTACAGGGGTGAGCACCAAATGCAACATGCCCGGGGGCATAAAGCTAGATGGAGAATGAGCGATGGAGTCGTGAGAGCAAGAATACACACCAAACTGACAGAGTATCTCCGGGAAGAAGCAAGATATTTATGATCTTGCCGAGTTCAGGTTTTGGAAGCTTATCCTTGCTCCCTGCGAGCCATGACTGTATCCTATGAACTTCCGTGGCTGAAAGGGCGGGGTTGGGAACAAATAATGTCCAGACCTTCGCCCCAGTTTCTGCGTTGATGATGGTCATCTTTCCGTCTGCGTCATGGTGCCACCATGTGATCACATTCCCCGCATGGGCGAGGGCCCACAGAACGTCAGGCCAAGAGATCAGCTCGTGAAAAGTCTTGGTGTTGTCTAAGGCCCGCTCGAAGTCATTCAAGGATCTGCCGTCAATCAGTGTCAGAGGACAACCGGAGCAAATGAGAGAACATGCCCATAAGGTATCCCATTCGCCTTGGTGGTAGCGAGGTCCAAAATGTATTTGATCTCCCCCTTTACGCGGACTGACTCAAGAAACTGTTCGAAGGACATCTTGTTTCGTGGAAGGAAGGGTTCGGCCACGTTTGAGGGTGCTACAGGGCAATGCTCAAGGACTGTCGGCTCCGGCTGTACTATCATTTCGAATTCCCGGTCATCTTTTGACCTCTCTGAATCGTCCACCAGAGCTTGGCGTTCAGATTTCACAAAATCTAGGAACAATAATCAATGCCACAGTAACAACCGAATACGGGATACGCACCGAACACTTCGACCTGCCGTTGAGACTCAATATGAAGCGCCGGAAAGTGTTTACTGTCCAGCCCGTCATCCCAACTTTGCTGAGCTCGAGATCCTTTGGCCAGCAGCGGTTTGTTCATTGATATACACGCGGATACAAGTGATTCCACAATATGGCTGCCTTGCGATTTGTCGATTACTTGGACGTCTTCGGTGGATTGTTCTACGTGGCCAAAGGCTGCCAAAGCCTTTACGACCTGCCCGGCCTGCGATAATCAGCTACGTATCGACGATGATAGCTAAGTGTAGCACACCTTTGCGAGGACATTGCACCCACTCTCGTCTACTTTATAAGGGACACATGTCCGCAGCCGCGACCCTCCGTTTCCGTCCCATACCACCTCTCGTTGATTGTCGATATGGAATTTTGTGTATAGATCGTACTGTAAGGTTTTGTTAGAGCAAGGAACAATGAAATATCACGATAAATTCACCTCAACGCTACTACGCTCGTCAGTCGTCTTCTGGCGCTTAGACGACGACTCCAAAGAGGGCTTATAGTATTGCCGCTTTTGTCCCGTGTCTCTCCTGCGTGAGCGATAATTGCTTCTCCTGTTGCGAAGCTGCTGTATTCGAGAAGTCTTTTCCTCGGGACATGACAGTTTGAGTACGTCCCAATCAGTCTTTTTGGGTTTTCTTTTTGGGGGCCATTCAGGAGCGTCAGCTCGTAACAAAGGTAACAGCCTTTGAAACCAACGTTGTTGATCAGCCTCCTCGTCATCCTGGAAGAAAATTTGATCCTCTTTGCCACTTTGCTCTAGAATGGTGAACACGAGTAAGATGAAGGAGAGCTCTTCCTGGTCTTGAATACAGGTAAGTGAGATGGAGTCGAGAGTTGTAGAACACCAGACGCACCTGTCATGGTGGGAGAAAGGAAACACTGTCCCTCCGAGTTTGATACACTGATAATTGATTAGATCAAACAACGGATTGATTGCCCACGCCAGAAAGAGCGCTTTCCCTTACTACATGGCTACCAATTGACCACTTATGTGCTCACGAAGCCTCACGTCCCTATAACAATACATCTTTCCCAGTTTGCTGACTCGAGCGTCATATACTTATAGCGCTACTAGTAGTCAAGCTTTCCGTTTCGAAAAGCACGCCATATCAACACCCCTGTCCTTCACTGGGGCAAGTGAACGTTATTTCATGAACATAATCGTCACGACGAGCCTTCTGAGAGCAACCACAGCTACATCGGTATCTTTACCGAGCCCCGAAAGTTGAGAATCCCGGGCCCAATCTGGTTGCAACACCGCGACGGTCTGTTATATATATACATGTTCAAGTTCAATATTGTACAAGATCTGTGTCAAATGCAAAGTCCTAGTACATATCCATGTGCGAAAGGAAACAAAAAGCAGTGTGAGTCCTGAGGGTGCCTAATCACGTCCAACGAACCTGAGGCCTCGCTAAGGGAGTCGCTTTCCAGATGAACTCGTGATTCCATCTGGCTCTAGTTAACCATTCACTGCGGTGGATGCCTGGCTGCGGCAATCCTTCCCAGCGGAACGGCTCAAAAATGATTCCGGAGTCGTTCGGTGGGGGTCCAAAATCGCAAGGTTGCGTAATCATGATCCGTGGGAATGAAAATGAACGGGGACACCTTGCTCCAGAGTCGCAAGGTAAAAGGTAAAGCTTGCTCCAGAGTCGATATCCAGTGCCACGGTCTGACGCTCGTCACTGGCCACCGTTAGGCAATGAACCTCAATGAATCCACCTCCCATTCTTACTCGTTTCTCAATCCTCTTCCGAGGACTCAATCTCGGGGATCGCACAGCGTTGCGGACATGCATAATTCACGGTATGCACGGGTGGGATGCAAAAGTGGGGAAAGGCTATTGAGAGTGAAAGACATAATGATCGTTATTTATCAATGGGTCTGTATCGAGTGGGATACCCATTTGGCAGCACTCCCAAGTTCTTGTAGGATCTTGAAGTAGGTGGGCCACGATTTTTGACTGATTCCCTCATTAATGAAATAGCAGTGATCCTTGTATATGGAAGGTATTATACAGGAATATCAGACTGTCGTCGTCGCGTCAAGTCTTAGCCTTATGGCAAACACTACAGAAGGATTCTCTCCGTCGCGTGCAATGGATACACCAATTCTCCTTTGTCACTTCCTTTGCCGAGAGCCTCCAGCTTGACACTTCGCGTAACATCAGTGTACGAACCCCTCCTGGAATGGATAGCAAAGCTATTGCAGCGCTCGCGTCTATCCTCGATCAAATGGGGCGTGTCTGGGAGGAGCGAACAGTATATCCGAATTCGCTGGTTGTGAATCTTCTGCACGCGCCTAGAGATCTCGGACTGGGCCCTGGAATATGCGATAACCTGGTCGTGTATGAAGGTCCCTCTGACCTCCTCTTCCAACCGTCGTCATATCCAAGCTTGCGCTATGTAGTTACATGGGTGGCTCCACGCGAAGTCCCAATAGGGAAACTTGATTTTTCTCTTCGCTTTCCGACATTGGAGTTTCTACAAGTTGTATTCGAGAGGTGGTTTGATAGTCAACTGACCACATTGGAGCATTTGAAGGTGCCCTCGACTGTCAAGGCGATCATAGTGCACCAACACTATGGCGATCGTCATGAGGTAATACCAACCCTGTCTTGGTTTTGGCGATACATGTGGAATCCGCGATTGTTGGGCATGATTGATAACGATAATTTGGATTGGCTCAGCGCAGAGTACAAGGACAGAGGTGTCGATTTGAAGGAACGCTATATTGGGTATGACGATTGGAGGAAATCACGCTGGGAGAGGGCTCACGCCATAGTAAATGGACTGTTGAGAAGGCTAGGCAGAGGAGTCGATGAGCCTTGTGTCAGGGATTTGGCTACGAGAAAACCCCAGGAGAACAACGAGATGGAGTGGTTATGATGAAGTATACGGCTAGCCTCCCTAATCATTCCCATGTTAGTACCGCACAATAACTCCATTTCGAGGATGTGATAGGTTGTGACTTCGCATGTACTACAGTCCGAGCCTGAGTTCCTCATCGACAGTCCTTTCTCGAACGTCTGTCGGTTAGGCCGTGAACACGAGGTCCAGATGCTCACTGCGGCCTTGCATACTTGTGAGAAGAGCATTTGCAGCGCACGCCGCAAACGATGTGGGAGCAGGCCGATATATATATAAAGAATCCAGTCATATGTCTTCTGTGCCCAATACCATCCCAGATCGTATTATGTATCCCAACATACCTATATCCTCAACTATAAACCCAGATACCCACACGTAGACAATGAAGGCAGCCTATCCCATATTGTGTGTTCTACTGCGAAGACTGGGATTACATGAGACTGAATGGAGCTCCGAACACTCTGAAGTGTGGAAGAGCCTGAGCATCCGGAAGAAGGAAAAAGGAAGCGCGTTGCAATTGTCTCCACTTCCGCTGTGGACGGAAGCTCAGGAATAGCAGAGGTGATGTCACCTGAGACTCCTTGGGCCTAGCGGATGAAGGTGTTGAGTATCGATATGTTCCCTGGGTTCGGGTCACATAGAGTATGCGGTGTAGATGCCTCGTGGTGGCGTTGTTGGCTCTATTGGCCGTCCCAGATCAACCCTGCGTGTTTACGGATGAGGATGTGTTCACATTTGCTAACCAATTCTCCGCGTCTTAGCGTTCCGATAACGGTCCACCCAATCTTCCTCTCCTTTTAAGTGCTGTTTGATCAAAATGCACCAGCGAGATTTGCATGTGTATGTTGACTCGCGCCAATCCCGAGCAAATACTGTTTCATAGGACAAGCTGTCTTCGAATGACCATATAATGCTTTGTAACTTGGCATCGGAGTCAGGAATACGGGCCACGATAGTATCGCCTGGTGTGCGGGCCCCGAATGTAAGCAACGACAGGGAAGCAGTGTTTTTGACTGTTTCTTTCGTCCACTGATTCAGAGCTAGGCGCTTCACCCAAGTTCTCGATCCATTCCGAAGGACAATTAACGACATTGACACCAGTAACCAGCTGGCCTGCCACGGTGTCCTTATGCGCCATGTTAAGGTCGGCTACAAGTCGGCTATAGACTGTGGTGTAGGTAATTCCGATATCAAGGACTTCAGCTGAAGATGATATTCTGGGGGGAGATCAAGGGGTAAAGCAGACAAAGACGTGTCTGGATAGAAATGGAAAGGGTCGCCGGCACCCAGCTTGGCATCATTCGCTATTTCTAGACACTTGATTTAGTCTAATTTGTACGAACTCGTCTACGATGAACACACCATCCAGAAGGTAGTACAAGGTTTCAAGTAAGAGCGGATATGCTATACGATCGGGATGGTCGCCAGCTGTGTGGAACTACGGTGGAGAGTTAGTGCTGCACGAAGACTTAGTATGAAGATTGACGTACTTGAACAGCATTTGGGCCAGCTTTGTGCTAGCCTCTTTCGCCTTCTCAGTCCAGACTCCGCGGAAGGGAAGGTCAAATTGTAAAAATATTGCCATCAGGACCATGGCCTCGGGCGGATCGTACATCGTGATCTGAACTATCACCCTGTATCGGGTCTAACAATACCTCCAGTTTTGTTGACAACACAGGGATAAGGACGTCCTGAATGTCACTGCTGATTACAGGCAGTCCTGACGGATTGTCACGAAGCGGCTCAGTAACATAATTGAGGACACGGTGTAGCTCCTCTGTACGGCCTAAACTGTCCCGCAAGGCATCTAAGCCAAAGGACATTTTACTGATGACATCGGTCACCCGTCGAAGACCGTCATTGATAGACTATCAATGGTTAGCGTATTGTAATGGAGATGTAGTACCAATGGTGTCTCACCTTGCCAGAAATTTCACTACCATTGTCATCTGCGCAACGAAGTTGGATTCTTCAGGTGAAAGAGCGTTGTGAAGGATCATTGTAGTAAGTTTATCTAGAGCAGCAATATTGGCGGCGCGCGCCTTACGAGCGTTGCATCGACCCCTTGTCGCAAGACGAATTACAATTGAATCGCCGTCGCCGAAAATTTCCATGAGCTCAGAAGTGAAGCATTATCCGGCCAACGTGCCAATTCCAGGTCTATAATGTCAAGTAAGACGAATGCTCAGTGCGGCCTCTGTGAGAGAGTACTTGCCTTCTGTCCCTTTTCCAAAAGCCATCCTTGATGCTGCAACGGTCTGTTTGCTAAGCTCTTCGGTTGTCTCTTCGGTTAGCTGTAATGTCCTCTTGAATGCCTCCCGGACGATACTAAGATTGCGGTAGACGCCCTGACGAAACGGATCTGCCTCGCATAAGCGCTGTCGGATAACTTTGGCTGGCTGCCCCAGGTCTTCTGATATGTCCAGCACCGGAATGTTCGTAATCGGAAGGGGGAAATGAGGCTCTGTAGACGTCGTGCCGACAAATTCATAATACCTAGACGTCCATCAGATTAGTAGGCAGGAAATGTTCCGAACCGCAAGGCGTAGGTTCTTCGTGTCGGGAGCAGTGATGGCGGGAATCTGGCGTAGGCTGGCGATAGTGCTATCCCAAGCTTTCCACGCCCAATCAAGGGACAATCGGTATCTGATCCAGAGACCGTCCGCGAGCATGGAGGCTGCTGCGGTGTCATTGATCAACATCAGGATTTCAGGAAACATATCCGATACGAGGTTAGGGAGGTTGGAGAGCCTAATTTCACTTCAGAGTACCACTCTGTCCACGATAAATAACCAGCTTACCATTGTGACCACAGCTATATCAGTTGAAATCTCTTCTCGCAAGTACCGGCCACCGTCGAATTCCATTAATAGTGCGAGAAGCGGTTGAGATTGTATTCCGCGAGGTTTCCATACACGATGAACAGAGCAAAGTGCTGAAGTGATGTCTCTCTTGACATCCATGGCTGCCCATACCGTAGCATGTCGATGGAACGTGTCAATAACGGGGATTAAGAGGTCGGCCGTCGATGAGTGTTCAAGTAAATACGTTGTTAACTGGGTTATTGTTAGAAGGATACTGGCGAGGAAAGGAAAGGATCGTACCTCAAGCACAGTGTCGAAACAATTAGTCCGTGTCATCAGCCCGACGACGACGCAATAACACTTCAATAAAGTTGTATGCGAAATTCTCCGTCTATTTCATGTATCAGCACTAGAAAGCTAACCCGTGCTACGCACGGTGCTGTTCTGTTATTATGACCTGCTAAAGGCATGCTGTTCATCTTCAGGTTTTCGAAGTGTCGCACCGAGATGTAGATGCTGAGAAGTTTGATGCCCAGGGAGAACTTTATTCGCGAACTTGTCACTTCCCGTACTCGTCATCGGCCAAAAGACAGGCTCGTGGATGAATGTTACTGTTCTCATTCGTGGTGCTGTCAGCCTATCATTGTCAAGGTTCCTTGATATTCACTTACCAACAGTGTTGTCTAGCCGGGAAGTTTACATCGAATATCCTCGAACTTTCCCGTCGTCTCGATGCTCAGCTCCACTTTTTGCCTTCTTTGGTAATGTTTATGTCTGGGTCAAACACCGCCTTTCAGTGTATAGTAGATGTCTCCAAGAGTGATCGTTCGACATACTGGACTATAGTCTGCTGAAGTGGAGGTAATAACCACTTAAAGATGCGGACTTGGTCGGCTCGAAAAAGCATTAAGCAGCCTGCCGAAATCATTTTCGACAGTGGATGGTGTCGGCAAGGAAGTATTTGACGGCCTCGGGATAGACTTGATAGGCCGTACAAGGCAACCTTTCTTTGATTGACTGCGGAGGTCACACAGCTCGTGGAATCGACACATTCTTGAGATGTAGCAAATCAAGTAAGCCCGCTCCTTTAGCGCCGTGAGGTACGCTTTTTCCGAGCTTATACAGTGGAACATTGGGATTGGCAAGATCGTCGAGCCAGGCCTGGCGCTTGGTATTATTGAGTGTCTCTCTCGAAGGGTCTTTGAAGGCATGGGGTCTATAGGTCACAATTGTGAGCGGGTTTGAAGCAACAAACTGTCAAATCACGCACGGAACGATATTCTTCCACTGAATGAACGCAAGTTCAAAAAAAAGGGTAAACGTCATCGCTGGGGCTAGTTTGGAGTGATACGCACTGTGTGTACCCGGTACAGTTTGAGTCTTTCTCCCCTTGTCTCTATACCGTTTCACCCATGCTGATTGAGGTGTGTGAAAGACGATCGAATTTGGTAAATCTGAATCCAGACCATCCAGTTGAGAATGGAAGCTAATCGTGAACCCTTGTCCAAGGAAGGATTCGAAGCAGCGAAGGTCTGAGTAGTGATATGAAGAACTGGATGATACCGTGAATCAGCACTAGCTGTCTCGTGATCCGAACCACTTCGGACTACGATGATCTCATACAGTGGGACTGCAAGTAAGACCTGACATGACGAGAAAAAATAGAAGCCAGCGAATAAAGTGGGATGTATTGTTCCATGGGGTAGGAATGTACGAAAACTCCAGGAGAGTGGTAAGAATAATGGTGGCGACTGCGTTGCCAAGCCTAGTCGCACCCGGTCACGATGGATGTCAATTGCCCATTGACAGCGTATACCACGGGGAGGTTGCGGCTCTGGCGAGGCTCTGGCAGCTGCAAGCGTGAGAGGATCGGATGTTGTCCGTTCAAAACAGCCTTACGCCACGGTCCAATGACAAATGGTAGAAGACAATGCAGAATTCACGAAATTGAAGATTGGCTGAGTGTCGCCTTTGAGGTATTGCTTTGGGGTATTCTGGCTCAATCTCGGTGATAACGCTAGTGCAACGTCTTCTGTGGGGGTTTAGGATGCCTGTGTTAGCTTTTATACCATGAAAAATGCGAGTTCTCACGTTTTCAAAAAATTCTCGGAGGTTTCGGTGACACTCTCCCATGGTATCCCTGAGTAAAGGAGCATCTCCATTCGTTTGGATCTCCCCCTTTGCACTTCTTCGCGCGGCTGCTGAGAGCCCCCCTCATATCCTCGTCTCCCAAACTTAAGGCGTCGCCTGGCGGTCTACGAGGTGTCCCATTACGAGCTGAAGCGGCATCACCGTCTCCCGACCGAATATCAAGTGCATCCAGAGTACTGCTTGGTGGCAAACTGGAGTTGGGTACTGGAGTTGGGTGCTGGAGTAGATGAAAAGCCTGGTTGTAGCAGTGAAATGGGCAAGGATCAAGTAAATGCGAAAACCCAGACGCGACGCGCGAGAAGGGAGTCAATAGCGAGGAAAGATAGGAGAAGGAGCAAGTATTTCGCCGGAGGAACAGATCAGAGAATAGAAGACAAGGGCAAAAACAAATAGACGGAGGTCAGATGTATAGGCATCGTGTCGTGTGCGAGAACAGTTCCTGTATGAGTGAGTTGGGGTTGCTTGGACATGACTCAGCGTGAGTGTCGGGCTGCCGCATTCCAAGAGCCATCCAGGCCACCGCATATTTGACCTATCCTTACAATAACCAGGCGTCAAGGTACTCTGCCCGGAAGCTTTAACAGGGATTTTTCCGCAACCCGCTTGGATTCAGCCTAGTACGTATATAGGTCGCGTCAGTACTTCGCAGATATAATGCGACTGAGAAATGTGACCGAGAAGACTGACCGATAGCCGTCGCCGGCCGTGAATGACTCAGAGCCCTCTGTCCAATCTATCGAAGCAAAATTTTCCATCAGATATTGAACTAAAATAGAGCGGACAAACACGTACCGTTGAACACATCCACCGAAATAACACTGAGCACCAAATCTACCAGACGTTTTAAAGGTTCCATCAAGGACAAGGATACATTGAAGTTCAAGTTCCATGCTATGATTGTCCCGTGAGCGTATGGAAGTGGATAAATCAATGATTCCATGCCACGAATCACGATCCTCGAAGCGAGCAGATTGGTGCATGAAAAGTGTACAGGCATCCCTACAATCTTGGCGGATAAGGGCATGCGATAAACAACAGGGTTTTGCATGAGTGCTTCGAAAACATATCTTCCCAGAGAACCGGTACTGTTGGTGAGAAGCACAAAATCTCCCGGCTAACAGGACGCTCGAGTGTCCATAATGAACAATCTGAGAAATTGGGTCGAAGTAGACAAAATTGTGAGGAGTCTGACGGGTCGAGCCTTTCATGGGCCGACGTAGTGTCTGGAACAGTGCCATCCGTGGTTGGTTTGCTTGAAAATGACCATTGTCACGTTAGGAGAAGGAAGATGCAGGTGACTGAAAACGTACGAATCGCAAGATCTCTCAACGGCTGCATCAGCACCGCCATTCTCAGAAGAAGTACGACGCATAGGTCGTCACGTTGTTAAGTATAGAGCAGAAGTGGTGAAGAGGGAAAGAATACGTGAAAAAAGGGGAGGAAGGAAAGCAGTAGGCGAACGGCTCAACTGCTTCTTCGGCTGCTAAGGTGAACGACTCATAGCACCGGAGAGGTTGGTGGAAATCAAAACAGAAATGAATGAAATTGACGTTGGTGGAGATGTTGTAACTAGAGCGGAGGGATGCTGCCCACTTCTTGGTCAGCAGCTGCCGGCGTCGGCGCTCATCTGTTTTTAGAAACGCAGGTGGACCCGCTGCTCCCTAAAACATCCCGACGCCGACGACGACGACGACATGGCCTTCCTATTCGGGCTGAATCGCCATGTGACTCTGGTTACCTTCTCTACAAGTCGAACGCTAGTAGTAGGAGCTCGATTGACGTGCGGGTGTCAGTACTGTCAGTTTCAGTTCCTGTCGCGGGGCCTCCTATCACGACATGTCTCAGTATATGTGGGTGGGCCCATTCTGATGCTCAACCTGCCTGTACCATGTGAACGTATCCGACTGCCTACCACTGTGCCAGTGGCTTCCTTGTCGGAACTCTCACATCATCCCAGGAAGGTCGTATTCTATACCACGGATGTGTGGACCTCACCGGCCTCACCTTTGGTGCTGACCTGTATTACTAGTAAACATGGTCATGTCTGACCTTGAAAGTCTCAGCAGCAGCGTTGGCACACGGTCAGTGCTGGCGTTTCTATTCACAAAAATGGGTTCCTTTCTATCCGATATCATGGCATCTTCTCGTCTATGATGCGGAACCAAGCCTCAAGAATCAGTACAATGCACAGGTTCGGGTTAATGCTGCTGGTAATCTTTACACCTTCAAAGATGGCATATCGAGCAAACTTATGTAGTAAGTTTATGTTTGAATGCCAAAATATGGATGCTCACCGGACTTTTGCAGCCTACGGCACAACAGGGCGCGTCTTCTCGCCCTGAAAGAGCTTTTTAAAGCAGTTGATAACGAATGGGTACCCCATTCCCACTGTCCAGAAGGCCTCATCGCCAATTACATCTCCATTTCGCCTGATTCCGACTCGGCATATGTTGGAAAACTCATCATCACCTGTGTACGAGGTCTAGCTAAGGGTTGTGTGTGTTTGAGTGCGTTTACACGTTATCCAATCAAGTTGGTGATAATCGATAAGCTGTGGATGACAGGCGAAAGTCGATCAGGGTTTCCACCCGACAGGGCTTAGGCAAGGGGAGACAGAAAGCTGCAACAGTTTAATTGGGGTATCATTCGATGTATTAGATGGCCATGAGTCCTTTGGGGTATCGAGAGAGTCGAGGAGGACGATATTTCCTCTAGGATATCGGAGATGTCAAAGTCGCCAATGTCTCTGGAGCTGAAACCCACGACGACGACGGTTCAAGCCGATGAATATGTCGGTTTATTGGACGATATGAATCGGAGACTCCAGCTGTATCCCCTTGAGCATGTCCCTGATCCATCCGGAGGGAGGAAAGTTTGAGTTGAAGACGATGAGGTCTGGTGCGCAACAATCTCGCATGTGCGCAAAGTGTGCAAAATCTTCACGCGCAGTAGTCCAGTGTGGGGGAAGCTGTATCCTATAATTTCTGAATGATTTATGCTGGACTTCTACTTAATTGAGGCTACCTTGACTGATTGGTGAGCCTGAAGAGCATGTAAGGAGAATAGTCTTTTTTCTGGTTCGGATATGTAGGCGCACCATGAGTGGATCTGCAAATCTCAAGCTTCGTCCTTCATGCTTCTCCCAATGACCATAACTTATGTATTACTTTGAGAGCAATCGGTTTCAATTTTGCCGGACTTGTTCTCAGATGTAAGGGGGTTGAATGTTAAATTCGATTCGATGTTAAAAATATTTTTCATTGGTTTCTATTGGAGTACTATAGGTCCAATTATTCATTAAGGTGGTAATTAGACATACCATTATACGTATCCTAGGTTTGGGGAAGGTTTGGAAGAGGTTCAAGGGATGTGATGTGTCACAGTGCCTATTGCCGCGTATGCGCACGCGTCAAAATTCCCCAGCCCAAACGGGAACATTCCGAGCGGGTCCGTCAGGGTCCGTCACGTAAAACCCAAAAATATTTGACGCCTGCTTCTCATCCCACACCACCTCGTCCAAGGCATGAAGTTCATGAAAGCAGCAAAAGCATCAGCATACCACTAAACCCTCCAGGCGCAGGTGGAGGACCAAATATTGGAGAAATTGGCAGCGACACACCTATAACACGTTCGCCGCTTTGGGGTGCTGCATTGACAACCGTTGTTGGTCTGGGAATGGGTGCGTTGCAATGCAACATACTGAGGCCTTGGGACTAACGAGATTATGTCCAGTTTGGAGTGAGGATTCGTCTCAGGCACAACGCACATTTGGTATGCTCAATTGTCACTTAGATTGAGCTGGCTTTTGCTCCTGGGTATGACCCTGCAATGGAAGTTGGCACGAATTACCTCAAGAGATCACAGACATCCTCTCAAGAATCTGAAGACCCAGAAGTTCCATGGACAGAACACTTCCGAAGACAGGAGCAGAACACAATTGGCAGCATAATGAAAGGGGAGGAACACGGTCATGTTTATGTTTTGCTGGGTCCCAAGGTATTCCAGATTCACTTGAATATTCAATATGACCTTGGAACGCGTTGCAGGGTTCTGGAAAGGGAACGATGATCTTCGACTCAATGAATGCAGTCCAGGCTGATGGAATTGCAATGTGCGAAGCTCACCCTGATCTGGAGGTTTTTCGCCTTCGACTGGGAAAGGCCCTCAATTACGAATCAATGAAGATTCTCATACTGGGTTGTTCCAAAGGCGCGATCCGCGCGAAGGTACGTGATGAATTCATGGGGTAGAGGTCATCTCGAACATTTTGCCGTTTAGGTGGTCCGGCGCTCGATATTGAAAGAGGTAAGTACCTTCCTTTAACTCGGTGTCTTTCGCTCAATAGGTCCCTGTTTCTTTAGCGATGAATAAACTAGAAAAGGTCGCCTTGAGATGCGTGAAACGAAGAGGCAAACCGCTGGTTTTGATCATCAACAACGTGCATTCTTCAAGAATGATGAAGACGGTTGCAACATCCTGCTCCAACTTCACCAGCGAGCAGAAAGCTGGGCTGCGTGTGGTATCATGACCATTGTCTTCAACATGTAAGGCAGACTTCATGTCTTGTTGTATTCGGTTTCTCACTTATTCACAGGGACGATTTCTGGCCCTTCTATGTCATGCGTGAGTCGATGATTTGTAGTTTTCTTATAAATGACTAAATGGACGATAGGCAAGACTGCCAGTAGGATGAATGTAAGCCTCGTGTTTGCAGGGGACGTGGACGGATCTCACGAGTTGATTGTAGGTGATGCCAATATCTGATCTAACCTCAGATGTCTCTGCAAAGGCTGTTACCGCTATGCGAATGGAAATGAAGCACAAGATCGAGGACCCGTCCGAGATAGAAGAGGCAGTTTCAATAGTAGGCGGACGCCTGTCGTACTTGAATAAGGTTTGATAAACACATGTTGGTCATTGCGCTATGTATGACTTCTACACTTTCACAGATTGCAAGATCAAAGAACGTCAAGGAAATGGCTGATCGCTTGTTGAGACAGGAACAGGCGTGGCTTTTGAGCCAAATAGGTAAAGTAATCCCACTTCACAAGCCGCTCAGTCATTGACCCTCGTTCTCCGAAGGGTTGATCGTCGACTGTGACGACGATGTTATGGACGAGGTGAAGCCTGGTCATATCCACTGTTCCCTTCTCACTCACATACTCAATCGCGTAGCAAAAATGGAGTTCTTGTTCCTGGCTTCTTCTCCAAGGGTTCGTTAAGCTTAGACAAGAACAGGAGAAAGAGTGTCCTGAAGCCGATCATTCAGCTTTGCCACTCCCTGTTATACCCTATGTGCGGACCCTAGTTCACGTTTCCTTATCTTTTTTCTCACTTCTTTCGCCTCTCAGCAGAAATGTCGACAAATCATGACTCGAACTGACTTTCTGAAAGGTAAGCACGCCCCTTGGCGCTCTGCGCTCATGGTTATTCCTGGATAGGAAGAATATCATTGCCATTGACGTAGGTCACCAGCGGCTCCCTTCAATTCGCCATTAACCCTTTACCGTAGGAGAACCATGACGTGAGACCAGACTCGATGTTAATCCTGCATGCTGCACGACAAGTCGTGGAAGATGAAGACTTCCAGGAGACTCGACAGTGTCAGGGATCGTATTGACGAAATCGAGAGTTTACATCGTACACGAGAGTTGACGGTTCGTGTTTTACATACGGCCTCAAAGAAAAAAATGCTGATCTTAAATACCTGTTTAGTTCAAGGATCTGGAAAAGGGAGACAAAATACGGCTAGTGGTCGACAAAGGTGTCGCAGAGCTTCTTGAAAGGAGAGCTGCCCATAGCGTGTAAGTTCTGACCGGCGCTTGCATGAGGCTATGGACCCTGCTCGTTCCGAAATGGGACCAAGGCAGTTAGTATCAAGTATCAAGTATCACCTTAATATACTAACGACTTTTTGTACTTAAGATATTCAGACGCATGGAGTGGATATGTGAAGACCGACTCTTTCTTAGTCGGCTCTTCACTCGGAATATATCTCCACTATGCCGAGAATAAGAACCGTGAGCAAAGCATGAGAAAGGAGGTATGTACGACAGAATAGAACGATGTATACTAAATTACAGACAACACAGAGCGATGATGAGGTGCAGAAATAATTTAAAAGGGTGTTTCCAAATGAGTCCATCTATGCAGCAGCTGCAACGGTTTTGTTGTCTTTGTTTCCGGCAGCTGCCTCCGCTTCTTTCACCGCCTTTTCGGCCTCGAGCTTTCTCTCTTCTAGCTCCCTCAATTTTTCTTTTAACCCGACGTTCGACGTGCTGTTGAATGTCATACTTTTGTGAGGGCTTGCAGCGGCACCTCCCATTGACCCGGTTTCGAGGGCGAGGTCGAAAGACCACGGTGGAAAGTATTCGGTAAAACACGGCCTTCTAGATGCTGATATTGGCACGTAGCACGTGTGCAGGCTGCGCCAAACCGACATCGTTGAGCAAAATGTGGATTCGATGAGGGTCGTGGTGGATGAGAGAATGCACAGTTAGGTCGCGTGCATGCGGCACCGAATTGGCAAGGAACTGCGTTGGGGGTGGGAGGTATGTGAGGAGTGGTTGTCGGGGGCGCAGATTGCTCGGCTAATGAAGAACGGAAATGAATTTCAATGTAGTAGATATGCGAACAACAAACATACCTTGGGGTTTCAATACGGCGGGACTGACATGCGCCTTAACACAGTCCTTGTCCTTGCAGTCTTTACCATTTTCGCAATGGTCTGTGCTCAAACCAACACCGCTTTCGACAGTAGCTACCGGCGAAGGGTGCGACCACCGACAGTGTGCGTTGGTGCATTCAAATCTGGAACTTGTACATCTACTATATGAGCCTATATAGTACGGATAGTCAAATAGAGTGCATAGTTAACCTGGGGTCTATATGGGCGTGGCTTTGAACACCCATCGACTATCCAGCACTATAAAGTGCCATATAGTATGCACGACATCAAAAAAAAAATCGCTTCATTCCAGCGCGAGGCTAGGTCGGAGCGAATCAGATCGTTCCGTTTTAACACATTGCAACATCTCCGTTCACGATTCGACTAAACGATAGTATTATGAAAACCATTATAGATTAATATTTTTGGCTACATACTATACACACGAAGTGATACCGGTGTAAGGTTCACTGGGGACAATGACCGCTGGACTATCTGGTGCTCGAGTCGCACGGTCATCCTGGTTTCGGCGAAGCTGGATGACGGTCTGTGGTCTATGCATTCCAATTCATGAGCCATAAGCCGACTGTAGGCATCTCGTTAAAATGATGCCGCGTACTTGATAAACAAAGACGTACTACTACTTACAGTTTTTGTTTTCCTCTTTGTCTGTGGTCTCCCTCTTGGCCTTGATAACGCCGCTCTGGTGATAGCGAGACATGCCTCACCTTCTATTCTTCACCTGCATGTTGCATGAATGAGGGCGTTAGTAAAAGATCCTTTACTTAGAAATTTTCGTACGCACCTACTAAGTATCACTCGTCGCGTCACATTGGATTGGGGCGTGTTTTCAGCGTCGAGCGGCTAGAAGTATCGAAAAGGGTGCAGCGTTTCATAATTGGAGCCGTTTGAGATAGATGGGAACTTGGAAGAAAGGATGCGAGAGGAACATAGCGGGGTTGCCGCCTTCAAACGTGGGCGCAGTGGTCGAAGGGCAATGAGATTATGGCATCAAATGTTGAATTATTTATTGCCGATGCGGCAGTTTGAAGTCTCGGCGTTTCTGCTTTCTTCTACCTCAACTATATAGTCTCGCTTGTTTCAAGCAAAGTTTCTGGGCACAACTATCCCCGAAGGAACCTCCAAAAAGGTCATCGCACACCCCTACTGCTACTATTTAACTATCCCCGCGATATAGTAGGCCCCTTACTATTCCGTTAGAATCAGATTCCAGATGTTTGACACCAAATTTGCACAGGGTGGGCGACTGGGGTTACTCAGGAATGGCGTATGCTGGACGAGGAGGTGCGGAAGTTGGTACAGGTGCAGTAACAGGAGTCGGAGCAACGATGGTTGCTGGGTTGGGTTGAGGTACAGGAACACCTGTAGACTGCTACTGGCCCTGCGACCACGACGCTACGGCTTAGAGCGGCTAAGCGTTGTGCATCGACGATGGCGACATGTCTTTGCCTCTCCCTCCGCCTCGGCCACCTCTTGCACCCCCACGTCCCCGGCCAGAAGGGTTGCCCTGATGTCCACCCCGAAAACCATTTGGTTCATCATGATTTCCTGAAGCATCATGGGGTTTCCCATCGCAGCCATAGCATTCATATCCATTCCGTTCATCCCAGGGAATCCATTAGGCATCATCATATTTGTTGTCGGAGAATTGTTTGTGATGTTGTCAATGCGTGCTTGAATGTCATCGTGACCGCCGAGTCCATTTGCATGATGCGGAGGTCCACCAACTCGATCCAGTAGACTGCATGGGTTCGAGGGGCCATCTCGTTGCATTGCCCTTGCGCCAGTGCCAGGAACATCTGTTCGACGTATTTTGTTGGGGTGATGCGGTGAAGGAGATCGTGCGGAGGCAGTTCTTTTCTGGGAGGTGGGAATGTTCTGGACAAGGTGTGTATTGTACGCACGACGGTGCCAGTGCCAGTGCTCAATATAGTCGTTGTGCCGACTACAGGGCCTCCCGATGTGATCGTTGACTCAATGGATATTGTACTATACACAAACTATACAAGCTCTGTTGTTTCCTCTCCCGGTGTGTTGGCGCTGGGTAGAACAACAGACATGAGCGAGATATCGTAGAGGAAGGTATTTTCGCTTACCGAACAGGGGGCCTAGAGGGCGTGGCGGTGTCGTTGAGGTTGGAGTCGAGCCTGAAGGACTGACGGTCGAACCATTGTTGGTACTGCTCTGCCCGGCAGCCTGACCATCACTTCTGTTATTCACTGCTGTTGGAGTTGCAGTGGTAGTAGCAGCTGATGCTAGTATGTCCTTCACTCGGTACGTTGTGAGGGTGTCCTCGCTGGCTCCAGTCCAGCGTAAATACAAGGTTGAAGTTGGAGCTTACTGCTCGAACGACCGACGGCCGAGCTTACGTCGATGCCAGGACTCCAATTCCTACGTTCGTAAGAGGATCCAGATCCTCTCTGAGTGGACATAAAGAATCAGCAAAGGGAATCGGACTTTAAATCGCGCCGCTCACATCGAGGCAGTACTCTTCGTCCCGAGATTGTCGTCAAGATGTATGATACGGCAGAGACCAACATGAAGTAAGGTGAGTCCTTTTCATTTAATTCGGCCCGATCGCTCTATCGAGTTGTTCTTGATGGTGTCAAGCTCAACAAGTCAGAATCTCGTTTCAGGGCGATCTGTGCAATGTACACAACTCAGAAATCTGTGGGCAGTGTTCTCTACGACGCCTTGATTGCCGTTATTATAGACTTGTTTCTTGGATTAGCAAGCTGACGATCACTGGTCGGCTACTGGTTCTAGTATATGATCGGTGCCATGGTGGCAGAGGTGAGAGCCTGCTGGTCGGAGGCTGGTGCATTTGGTGTGACTCCTACTCTCTTTCCACAACTACCATCACTACCTCGTGCCCTCAAAGCTTCACCTTAAGCGTACACCAGAAGAAGAAGCTGCTCGTAGACTGCGCAAGAAAGAGAAAAAGGCTGCAAACGACATCGCACAGATGATGGACTTGACTCGAGAAAACGACGCCGTCACACTCGTAGTATACCACCACCACGCAAATGGGATTCCTCAGACGAAGATGACGAATTCATTGGTCCAGAACCAGCGGCTGCATCCTCATCCCATTCCTATACCAACGACTATGCACGCAAACCAGACTATGACGCTCTCCAAGCGGAACTCGAAGCGCAGCGATTTAGAGAGAAGCTCTCTTCCGCCTTTGAGGAAGATGAGGCATATCATGCTATAGAAGCGCGTTTCAATTCCTTCGCTTATGTTCCGATGCATTGGGGTGGGAGTGGTGGTCGGGAGAAGCAAAGAGTAAACTTTGACGATGATGGGTTACGAGTTCGGAATGAAATGGAGAATTCGTTCTTTATGGTGCGCCCAAAAAACAGGGAATGGGGATTGATGGTATTCGTGAAGCTGGGCATAGCAATGGATGCTCTTTGAGGAGAAGAATCGGCTACGGTTCAAAACGCGAAAATGTTACTTATATGATCCCCTTTGAATTGGATGTAGGTTTTTTGTAAATTGATATTAATATTCACAAGTTTGCATATCTCGGTGGGGATTCGCTGGGCTTGTGAGGAGCCCGCCGAAGGCGGGGCGACGAGCAGGCCCACTTCCCCATGTTTTGAAGGAATTACTAGAAAAAAAGGTTTGAGTCTTGACCCTCGCCGCCAGAGTCCGAGTCACCCTCAGTTATCCAACAAAAAAGGAATTAGAATGTTCAAATATATCTGCTCTTTTTTCTCTACGTATTCAGTAATGTTTGAGCGAACTCGTATATGTCGGTGGATAACACCGACCTACTCCAGCTAGTATAAATCTAAGGTTACATTTCCACAGCTACGGCTACGGCCACACAATGACAGGTCAAAATAATGATACTACGAGTACGGCTAGTATAAGAACTTGACCAATTACTTTCGTCGTTTGCTTGAACTGGTGGCAAATTCGGCGTCCGTTTGCGACCGCTTCCCTTTGCTTTTCACCTCGGGACTGGCGGCGCTGTTGGTCGTAGGAACCTGTCTACGACGAGGGGCAGACCTAGAGCTACCAGCAGCTCCAGACCCTCCTGCGACCATTTGATTCACGGTGCTTCTAGCATTCCGTGCACTGCGACGAATGGGCTGGCGAGGAGATTTGCTTGTAGTTCCAGAATCCCCCGCTACTTGATTTGAGGTACCACTGCGTCCACGGCGAGGAACTAGCGGAGGAGAATTGCCTGATGCTTTAGACCCTCCTGTGACTGCTTGTTTCGCGACACTTTTAGCACTGCGCCCACGACGACGGACGGACGAAGGAGAATCGCCTGAAGCTTCAGAGTCGCCTGCAACTGCTTGAGTCACAGGGCTGTCTGCGTTGCGTCCACGACGAAGAATAGACGTGGAGCCGTCTCCAGATCCAGAATCTTCCGCAATAGCGTTGTCCTTCTTTGCTGCCTGCCCTGGTGTTACTATATGGAAATATTCGCAGAACTCCACCTCAACTCCGATATCCTGAGCATTTTCAAAGAAGGGAACTAGAGCTTTATGAATCCCAGCGAAGAGCTCATGATTGTAGATATTTTCTGGAGGCAACTCTACAGTCTCGTAGTAGTCACGAAGTTTCAGCAAAGCCTCAACCATTATCTCCGAGAACGATTCACTGTGAAGTAGAGATTGGGTACTGTCGTCGTAGGTACCAGTCCCTTGAAAGAATAGCAATCGCTGGGCAGAGCCATTGATGTTTCCCGGGAAGATAGAATCGGCCCAGCTCTGCTGTTGACTGATGTTTTCCTCAGGGTCATCGGAGAGGCCTCTATGCTCTTTCAGTGCTGGATAGGTGTGAAAGAGATGCCAAATCGCGATCCACCAGATGCTCTCAGCGTCGTGGAGATAATTATGGAGGACGGGGACTTTGGTCGAAGCGAGGGTTTTCTTTCGCCTGGAGAACAGGTGCGCTTTTGTTTGGACTTCCACAGCCATGAAGGCCGGCGTACCCTGAAGACTAACATGAGCAATTCTGATGTGTTCCCGACCCTGTCATTACTTACCGTCTTATGTGCATGCTCGGGAGCACCAGCAGGTACCTCCAAGAGATATGGACGTGCATATTCCAGATCTGAAATCTTGCAAATTGGCTGATCGTTCTCGTCGTAGCATAGCAACAGATTTCCTGTCGATATATCGCGATGGACCCATCGTGCGTAGTAAAATACCTCCAAGCCTAAGACACATAAGGTGAGTGACGAAGCACTAGCACCACATATATAAAATCGCGTACCGCATAGAGCATCAATCAAACAACGGAAAAGAACTTTCTGGTCCTTGATCTTGTGTAGGGGAGTCCCAACCTCCTTGAAAACGAGCCGAGCGTGTTTCCGTGGTTCGTACGAATGCCGCTCATGCTTAGCGTCTTTGTGTTTCCTTTCCTTGACTAAAGGCGGCTCCTCTGCAGGAAGAGGTACTTCATTGCCACCCGTCGAGTCCCCGTGCCCGGAATCAATATGAGCTTTAGGAACTTTCCTCGCTGCCTTCTTCTTGAGATCGAGTCTTTCCGCCAGAGGTACTGTCGCTCCGCCCAAATGAAGAGGTGAAGAGTCCTCCTCACCATCGATATTGATAATGGTGTCGTGTAAAATGGTCATGAAGTACTTCTTGAAGTCTTCGTTCCCACACGCCTTAGCTGCCGCTTCGAAAATCTTGCTCTGGATCTGTCCCTCCGTCAAGGAGTCGAGCGTTATCCAGTAGTCCTTCAGCACGAGGTTAGGTCCGAACGGGACACCGTCGTCGTCCAGCTCTTGGACAAGCCACACCCGGATGGCCCGTCCCAACGGACGGTTCGCACGATGGTTGGATATCACCCCTCCGACAGTCCTATACCATACTTGACGACCACCCGTTTTGTCTTCGACCATGTAGTCATATGCGACTACATCATTGCCCTCCTGTTTTACTACCTTTCGTCTGACAGTGGGGTCGTATCCGAGGTCGGTCTTGCTGGCGAATGATGTAGCAAGAAGGAAATGTATGAAGGGTTTGTGTTGCTAGTAGAAACCGAAATAAGTGTTGTGGCTCAAATGATGGAGGGGTAGACATACCGTCACAAAGTTAAAGGGCTTGGAGACAAAGCAAACTGATCGAGAAAGAAACCAGAACCGCATGGTTGTATTTTCAACACTGACGCTCCAGCGGAAACGACGTGCGGGGTCTGAGAACAGGATTCTTGCCGAATTTCCAAGAAGTTGTACCACGTTCTGCAAGGCTTTCAATACTCGTGAACTCGAATGGCATTATGGTCTACGCACCGCATTGACCATTGCAATGTCGTCCCACTTTTTGTACTCGTGATTTACGGCGCTATCCACGATATAGAAATCGTCTTTGCCCTTCTTCCCAGCCCCTGTTGTTTGCTCCAGCAACTGGTTCCCGTTGCCTTTGAAATTGGAATTGACCATCTCAGACTTGCCGATTTTACGGGGAAGACAGCGTAATCGACATGTGGGGTCGCGATTGGAGAGATATTGCTTCCCGGCCTTTAGTACCGCATCGGATATGCTTTCCATATGTTTGAATACGGTGTCTTCATCCGCCTGCATTTTGGACGGATCCTCCTTGTACCACTTCCACCGGCCCTTCACAATATTGCTCTTCAGCTTCGTTACGACACGTTGTACAATCCTGATATCCTCGTCATAAGCACCATTCGAAGAAAGCCTAGGGACAGCATATTGGAGAAACCAGTTGATATCGACCTCTGGGACTGTCTCGCCCATACTGTGCATCAGGGCCGGTCGTAGTTCATTGAGTTCTGCCGTTGCCAGTCCGGGATGACATGTCGGGTCGACCCTTCGAGGGGTGTTGGAATACACAGTATTGGGTTGGTGTTTTGGTGTCTTCGGATCGGGATTTAATGACATGTTGACCTGAACGACCGAATTATAACCTCGAGAGAATTTGGGAAGGTTGATGCGGCTCACCTGTGACCAGATATTTCAGCCTCGTCTTCGTTTATAATCGTCTAAGGAATATGATTATAGGTTTGCGCGTAGTAGGGATGATGATGGTTGGGAGACAAGGTGCTAGCGCCAGTGAAGCATTTGAGCAGTGGGTTCGTGGAGGACAATTAGCCTGGCAAGCCCGGCTTTACACAGAAGATAGTCGTTCTGTATTAAAGCAATCTTGTGGCCCGTCATGTGATCGGTTCAGGAGTCGCGACTCAGTGACTCGCGGTAACCTCGTCCTCTTCCACATTGGACAATTCCGGAATACTTTTGGCTACCGACAAGATTTTGAAGGGGATTGTGCCAGCTTCTATGGAATAGCTGTGGAACTTTCATAGACCTCGGTGAGTTAGATCTAAACCCTAAAAGGTGAAGATGGCCTGATAAAACGTTGCGTGGTGGGCCCACTAGATACGAGTGAATACCTGGAGCGTCCTGTTATAAAGGATTGTTTCAAGACTACACTAGATCTCTGCACCGTTTTCCACAGGATTTTCTACCCGTTCCTTGCTTCGTATCACGAAATTTCTTTGATAAATGTCCTTGCCGCACTAAGCTTTACGACCATGAACGGGGCAAGGCGCGAAACAAGATCTGACAGAATTTTCGTCTCTTCTCTGATTTTGAACGAGTTCTTCCAAAGAATCACTGTCGGCAACTTGGAACTTGAACTCGCCACGTATAATGCCACCCATATATCCATGCTCATTTTACTTCTCCTGGCGAAGCTCATTCCACCTTTCGGATTCTTACGGTGGAGCGTCGGTAGCTCTTTCTCCTGCACCAACACAATACGTAGCCCGTACCAAAGTTCTCATAGTTAGAGCTACAAGCTACAGAAACCAGATACCATACATCACAAGACCCATGTTCGAAGAAGGCACAGCTCGGGATAACGTTGCTCGGGTGATCATCAAGCTCGTCACTGTCAGTTCTTTTTTATGGAGTTTGCTGCCGTGGCTGACTCTTTTCATAGATAGTAGACTTCTGCTCCAAGATCGTATCAGGCTTTCTACATTGAATCGTCAGCATACGATACTGGACTTGGGAAAAGAACCTCCATCGAGTAGAGCAACGCACTATCATCTAACCTTGGATGGTATCTTTCGGAAAGCTCTACTTCTAAACCGAAAGTCTTTCACGCGGACCAAGAACGGCGTTGATAGCAACGACCGAGGTGCGTCTCGTGTTATCTTTGAGCGTACTGAATAGAGCCAAGAGGAATCGTCATTTTAATGTGCCTATCATAAGTAGTGCTCCATGATTGGCTACTTGACGATGCTGATAGGCTCCTTCGCCACGTTTTGGGATTCATTCTACAGTATCGCGGCCAAACATTGGGTCCCTGCCCGACCTATCTGCATGTCTCTCGCAAACCAGCTAGCCCCTTGCAAGATGCAACGCTCGTAACAGGAAGGGACTAGGGTACATTCAAAAGATTGCTATCAAGCGTTGAATTCCTCGACTTCATTAGGCCCGCGGCGTCACCATACAACGTCTATTTCCACCCGTGAATCTGGCAGAACGTGGAGAAGATCGACACATCAATGATAGACTATACATCGACGACGTTGTATGATCGTATACTCTGCTAAATAGATTTTCCTGTTCTATTTCTGAGTGTAAAGTGTTTCTACTTCAATAAACCTGCAAGTTGCCTGAGGTTGCCTGCAAGTCGCTCGCTTAGTTGTTACTGGCTCGTGCGCCATGTGGATGAGCGAATTGAAATTGCGCAAGCCCAACATGATCACCAGCCAATCAGAACCCTCCATTCCTAAATTCTGCTTATGTCCAGAACCGAATGTCATGACACTGGCTTCCCCGGATTTCCCCTCTCCAACCGACTCACCGACCCTTACCGATTTTTTCAAAAGCAATGAAAAGCTCGGGATAGGCAGGAAACTAGAAGAAAAGGACGACAGGGCATCATCCTCATGCGCATATCAGAATGCCTCCTGAACCGACGCAGAAAACCTCGAGACGGAGAGAGAAGAAGCTTTCGGTGGAGGAGATGAAGGACATTGAGCAGAAGAGGCTAAGGGGTGCGATTTCGTTGTTTGTTTATCGCATTCATCTCTCTAATCTCGTTCATGATGTGCAGGAGAGCTCTCGTGCGCAGAATGTCGTCGTCTCAAACTCCGATGCGACAAGAAGGTCCCGTGTAGTTCCTGCGTACGAAGAGGATGCGAGTCAATCTGTCCTTGTGGTATTTTAGAAGCTGGAGTCGGTACTCGGTATGTCATAGTATTACTTGTTCTATGCTGAATGGGTTCGAAGGGGAATGTATCGGTGCGTGTAAAGTACAAATTATAAATATATTAATTATGGTTAAACTAATGCTAGCATCTCCAGGAAAACGCACGCCCAGGAGTTTGAAGAACAAGAACGAAAGAAGAGTGAATGTGCAGCAAAACGCGAAAAGGAAAAGGCTATTCAGGCTGAAACCGAGCGTCTGGAAAGAACCGCTGCCGAGGAGCGCAAGCGCAAGAAACACGAGAGAAACACGAGAAGGAAAATCGGCGATGGGCGTACGCAAGGGAGGAGTATCATTCACGTTGGCAGGAGCTTCTCTCCTCGGCAGGTACCTCACAGAGTCAACTCGGATTTAGGAACATACCCTGGTTCCGCTCACCGACAGAAACCGGAGAAGAAGGATATCTTGGAGGATCCTATATCGGTCTCGCTAGATGATTTGAACAGGGATGCGATCACTTCTTTTCTCTTACTGTCAACGTACGACAAGGAGAGAAAAGATAAACTCCGAGAGACCTTTTTGCGATTTCATCCTGACAAGTTTGAAGGCAGGTTCTTGCAAAGGGTGAGGCCGGATGATCAGGAGAAGGTTAGGATGGGATTGGCAAGTGTCGTGCGGGTCTTGAACGACTTGATGGGGGAAGGGGGTTGATAGAATGGGATATACAAAAGGAGGTTTTGTGAATCTTGAAGAGTTCCAGAGTCGTCATAATGGAGAAGTGTCTCCTTTAACGTGTAACGTTCCTCGCGGAAGTTTGGAGCTTTATGCGGACGTTGCCTGGCGTTGGAGAACAAAGATCAACCTTCTCACCTCCACTGCTATCTGTCACCAACGTCGTCATCCAACAAACGTTTGCTGTATGGAATCTATTGGCGGATCTGGATGATTCTGGCTAGTGCTAGTGGTTCCCGAGTCAGCGCTCTCAGGGAACTGCGTACAGCCTCGCTATCCGTACACATCTTTAGATAGAAGACGAACAAGCTACATTTATAGAATGAAAGCACTCCCATGCTTTGTTTCTGACGCTTAGGATCAATGGTGGCTGCATGAGCCGGCTCACTCGGCCCAACTCCATAGGCACGCAGAAATTCTCACGGTTTCCCTTTTGCTTGGACAACGACACAGCATTCAACGTTCAGTGCTCACTATGTATGTACCCCTCACTGTTTGGGTCTTCCTCTGAGGTTCTTCGACAATCACTCTCAGTTTTGAACCTCCCACCATTGCGGCTAACTCATCAAGCTCAGTACGACAAAGCAGCTTCACATTCACCGCGTTTTTTCGGGAAAGGTTATTGCTGAGCCTATAGCCGGTAATACTAGCAAGCACTTGCAGAAATACCCCCAGTACCTCATCATGAAACAGCGCTGAATATCTCTGGGCATCGGCTTGACGGCAATCTCACTATTTTAACGCCAAAGAACTATATCTTTTGGCTCTCACCAGCGCTGAGGACCTCATGGTCTCCAATATAGAACCTTTGGCGTGCTTTACATGCGCCATCTGCTTCTAAATTTGTAGCTTCCATGATGAACGCTCGCTTTGCGTCTCACAGGATTGCTTTAGGTTTATCCAGGAATACCGCAACCGCTGGACGAATAACTTCTCCAAAACGCCACATCAATATACCAGATCAGAACCGTCGAGAATCTACCTGGACCAACCCACCTCCTTCATCGGATGGTGCTCGAAAAGGCAATGGAGATACGTCGCACTTGTCGGAGAAACTACCTTCTCGTTCACTTCTTCTGGACACGGCATTAGCAACGGTAGTCTGGCTTGGGATAGGTATGTTGAGCTACAATGGTACAAGAAGAATGTTCTGGACAAGGTGTGTATTTCAAAGAATCTGGTAGTTCTTTGCTTTGACGCCTCCTAGATCGAATTTGCATTTGCTCCTGGGTACGATCCGGCTCTAGAAGTTGCCAAAAACCACCTCCTTGGATCGCGGTCGCTACCCGAAGACGAGGACGAAGAAGCGCCAGAAACACGGACTCGCTATTTTAGAAGAGCCGAGCAAGACCTGAATGATCGCATCGTACGAGGAGAGCTGCACGGTAACTACTTTATTTTACTGGGACCGAAGGTAAATTCGACTTTTTTTTGTGTAGAACATGTTGAACACGATCTGATATTCTAGGGCTGCGGTAAGGGGACGATGATATTCGATTCCATGCATGCTGTTCTTGCGGATGGAATTGCAGTGCGTCAAGCATACCCTGATCTGAGGTTTTTCGACTGCGGCTTGGGAAGGCGCTTCACTTTCAGTTCAATGAAGACTCGCAGACCGGTTGTTTCAGAGAAAGGACCCACGGGAAGGTGCGGGTTGACTATCTGAGTCCAGAGCTAGATATTATAATTGAAAGAGGTGAGTGATTTCTTGGCATGCTCCGATCACACGAAGAGTTAATGGCACTGTAGCAATGAATAAGCTGGAGAAGGTGGCCCTCAGATGCGTCAGACGACGAGCCCAACCTCTCGTTCTCATTATCAATAACGCCCACCTTTTCCACAATGATGACAACGGTCATTGCCTTCTCCTTCAGCTACAGCAACGTGCAGAGAACTGGGCTACTTCTGGTATCCTAACCATCGTCTTCACTATGTGAGATTAACTAATTTCGGCGTACAATTCTCACTCAATCAATTATCTACAGGGATGACTTCTGGCCGTTCCATGCGATGCGTGAGCATATCCTATGAGCGTTCTCTATCGTCGGTGATCACTTACCAAATGCCAGGCAAGAACGCCAGCAAGATGCATGTAAGTTCCGAGGCCAGTCGACGCACATAGTGCTCACATGTTCACAGGTCGTCTCCATATTCGATCTCTCCGGAGTGGATGCAGCGAAGGCTTTGACTACTATGCGAACAGAAACGAAGCCTGGAATGATAGATGCATCGAAAGTGAAGGAAGCCGTCTCAGTCATAGGCGGACGAATGTCATACTTCACTTGAATAAGGTTCGGCGCGTGTTGATTTTGGTAAATGCGGATAACCTGGGTCCTCCTCGCAGGTTTCGAGATCACGCTCAAGGAAGGATACAGCTAACCGCTTGTTGGA
This sequence comes from Paramarasmius palmivorus, assembly GCA_037176845.1. Lineage (NCBI taxonomy): Eukaryota > Fungi > Basidiomycota > Agaricomycetes > Agaricales > Marasmiaceae > Paramarasmius > Paramarasmius palmivorus. Next base: position 52,495 of record JAYKXP010000101.1, read on the forward strand.
CTTGGAGAAGGCATGGCTTCTGAGTCAGATAGGTAAGACAGGATTCCGTGCAGCTCATTGATTATTAAGGACCATTGTATCGATGAATACCTTGTAGGCTTGATAGCCAACTTCGACAATGATGTTGTTGACGTGGTAAGACCACAACACAACCGTCAATAATCTTTTGCTAACTCAGCACCTTCAGCAAAAGAGAAGCTTTTCGTCCTGGTTGCTTCTACAGGAGGAGTTTGTCAAACTGAGACAAGAGCAAGAAAGGGTTCACCAAGACATTGATCCGTCAGAGTTGCCACTCCCGTCCATATCCTACGTACGTAGTTACCTATTTCCGCCAATGTCTTCCTCTCACTGTATTGCTAACTTCTCTAGTTGGAATGCGGTCAAATCATGAACCGGGCTGACTGCTTGGAAGGTAAGCTTTAGATCTGTGAACCAGGGTTTCGCCTACGAACTAGCCTTTGGAAAGAACTTGATCGCAGGAAGAACACTGGCATTATCTCTATTGATGTCAGTTCGGGATGTCTTCCAAAGAGGACCTGCGTTACTCATTGGTATCCCGCTTTTTATAGGAGAAGCATAATGTCAGACCCGACTCCCTGTTACTGCTGAACGCAGCACGACAGGTCGTCACAGGTCGTAGAGGCCGAAATTTTCAAGAACAACTTGACAGTGTCAGGGGTTGAAAGGGAGATCAAGGTACATAAGCATGAAGTGCACTCCTGGAACTATGATACAGCTACTATTACACGTGTACAGTCTATTAGTCTCGAGTATCCAGACTGACGATACTACCTGACGATCGCAAGCGATGTGGTAGTATGTACAGTCTATACAATACACCGTCCAATACATGTCAAATTTGCGCTACCGCTCTCTAGCATGACTTGAGCACATTCCTGCTTGCCGATTAGTGCTGGAATGTGGCAAACAATAAAACCTCACCTTCAACCTCACTATCCCGTGTACAATGGCTATGTTGACAATGGTTCCCAACTTCCTTCTCGCAGCCGCCTTGCTCATGGTCAGTTGATAGGACCCAGAGCAACTCGTACACCGCCGAGAGACACTATCCGAACGGATTTGCTGACATTTTGCACAACGTAAATCCTGCTGTGTGAACGCTCTTTCCACGTTGAACACCATTCCAATCAAAGTCATTTCGATCGCGACACGATCGTACTCGCCCCAGCAATTGGTGCAATGCCACTTGCTCCTCTCACCCTCGGACGTAGACGTGAGCTCTGGGTCTCGGTAGAAGTCGAAGTCCCTTAATGCGTCACAGTGTTTACACGGAACATTCGCCAATTTGAGCGCCTCGCAACGGAAGGCAGCTTCACTTGCAAACTCCTTGACGCCCACCAGTTCCAAGGCGGTCCGCAATCCTACTTCTACGCTGAAGTCCTTTTTGGCAATTCGAACACGGCACACACGAACTTCACAAATTCGAGTGGGGGATTCGATAGGTGGAGGTAAGAGCCTGGCAAGACCGGGAATTCCCATTCTTCCATTGCCTCAGGAGACAGGGTATGAGCTTCACGATACCGTTCTTGGATTACGCCGATTATTTTGAATGTCTTCCTCATCAGCTTCCGGGAAATGAACTCCTGTATTGGCTCAATCTCATTCTTCTGAGCAGGATCTTTTTGTGTAGCGTCTGGTGCAGATGTGCCGTTTTCAAGAGCTCGGAGAGGCACTCGAGTAGCTTCATTGGTCTTCTGTCTGACTAGTCTGGAATGGGTCGGCGTTAACCACCGACAGGAACAAGTTCATTACATAGAAGAGCACCGTGACTTAAACCTAGGCCTGTGACATGCCCCTACACTAGTACATGCTTGTCATCGTCACTAGGGAGTTACAGGACTAGAATCGGCCTTGAGCTGGGATACAGTATGTGTATAGAGTTGAAGAATATCTAAGAAACAATGACTGTCAATGACTCTGCCCAAGAAAATGAAAAATGACAGATGTACCGACTATCAGATTACTACCAGGTCCGACATTGACTGGTGCTTTGCCTTCATATGCAGTTCTTCATGAGCAAGCTTCAATAACTTGGGAGAACGAACACTCACACCTTGATCACTTTGTCTCTTTCTTCTAGCAGACTGAGAGCAGACAGACATAATTAGCTCGAGTGCACATAACAGAGATACATCTCCAGAACAGATGGGAGGTTCGTTGCGTTCAAATATGTGCGACACTGGTATGAGTTCTTCATCACAGTGAGTTAGTAATCTGACATTGAGGTGAGTTGATGATCCTTGACGTTCCTACACAAACATAAATCTACGCAGCGCACAGTCGATGACGTGGATTACTGACTTGACGCCAGAGAAGGTTTTAAAACCTTTTTCATAGGCCTGTCCAAATGCGAGATTAGTGACGGCCAACACAGAGAAGAAGCATCTTTACCTGATTGGCGTTAGGACCAATGTACTGCACATGCAAAAAGTCTTTTTCGTCGCCTTCACCATGGATGTTTGCGGCATGAATGATTCGATAGGCATCCAAAATTTTCCAGCCTTTGGCATCCCGTATCTTGACTGTAGTTTCCACAATCTTCCGTTTGAGATGGATATTCCCCGTCTGGAGTTGTCGATACTGCAGCGTGCGGTTCAGAAAAAGAGGAATCAGATAACAGGGATCCGATAACGTACCTGATCCCGAATGGTCGGGTCGCAAAGTTGCACTAGGTCATCGCTAATGAAGTAGTTATGTTGATTCCCTGCGACAGTTAAGGATACATCGCCATCGATGGTAAAGTCGGAGCACTTGTCCAGCAACATGAGATGAGGGGAGTAAGAAAGGTGTATTCCCTTCGACAAATGCTGGAGAAACGAATTCAGCGCCCCTTAAGATAGACCATCATACATGTATCTTCAGCAGCAGCGCCTAGTGTCTCGCCGAACTACAACCTAAACCACCGACCCGAGTCCATCCTTGTGCATCTTCTTCAATACGAGCAATGACTTTCTGCTCCGACGCTGCAAGTCGATGGAAGTTGGCGTCAGGTGCCGTGCTAATCGGGACAATGAGATATCGATGCCGAAAGATCGATAATGAGGAGCAGACTTACCAATAACCAAGGTTGATACCTTGCAGTTTTCGGACAGTCCTTTCAAGCCTTTCATTCCTTGTCGAGTTTGTTGGTGTTGGCTGGCCAATATTCGAGCTTGAGACATGACAAGAAAGACTCTACATTTGTCCGTATGACGTCTCGTCAAGTAAGAGTCAGAAGTAACCCTGCGCTAGACACAAGGATCAGCAAAAAAAGACGCATTACGGGGAGGCGAAACGAGACATACCAATGAAGGCGTCCATTCTAGCCAACAGTGACGACCTTTAACCGTCAGAGTTTCGACATAGCCTTCGCTCAACCTGACTTTGATATATCCTGAACCAGAAACTTAGGCAGCGGCGTTGTACGAGATGAAGACAGTGGTATCGATTTGCTGAAGTGTGAATGTTGTCTTGAAGATTCTAGCAGAACATTAGCTATGAATGAACATCGCTTCTCCGGTGTTCTGCTGGGAAAGTTGTTGGATATCGACACTTCAAGACTTGTTGAAGGATCAATGTTCAATAGCTTGAATAACGAGAGATCCAGAGCCTACCAGCATCTGAATCTTGCAAGGACACCTGCGCCAAAATCAGACTTGCGGGCTCGTGCATTTGGAGATGGTGTAATAGGCGCAACTTCCACGTTTGCTACTTTCCATCCGTGACGGCGTCATGGGGGTTTGACGAAGGGTTAGCTGTTACTGCCAGACCAAGATATTTGTGTAACGAGGAGGATGCATTTGTGGGTGTAGTGGCGTGACAGCTTGGAGTACAAAAGTCGTTGTACCCCAGTTCGCCGGTTTGGCCAACGGGCTGAAGTTCAAGACACTGCAGCTACGAGGCTTTCTTTCCCACTATGGATGGTATGATGTTGGTAAGACACGTCGAAAAAGGTAGGCAATAGCGAGCACTTACCGTGGATGTTATACGGTTGCATCAACAACAAGTGTTGTTTCACCACGATGGTTGTTGTATATGCAAGCTTCCTGTCACTGCTACGAGTACCTTTGGGACTTGTTGGACTATGCGAGACAATCGGGCTCAGTAGCCGAGCCAAATGAGTGAGCGCGCAGTGCAGTTGCGATAGAACGCCGGATGATATACAACGGACGGCGCTGAAAACTGGGGTGTTGTGGTATTGGTTGTGCAGCAAAATTCTACAAGGTGGGAATGGCATACGTGCAGCTTTTGGACTAGAGTACGAGGCGGAGCATGTTAAACCAAAGTCATTGATGCCTCGTGGTAGCGCAAGTGGGAAGTAGAAAGGAGGATTTCAAGGTCCACGCCGTGTGAATGTCCACGATATCAGCATAATCGGGGCAGTTAAGCTCGTGTGGAAGCTATGCCGTTGCTTGGAGTGGTTGAGAACAAAAGGAGGTGGTGTCAGGAAGGTGTTCGAGGAGTTTGTGCGAGGAGTTTACAGAGAGGCATTGGATTTTCGATGAGTGAAATAGCCCTTCAGAGGAATCGATGGCGTTTCGGGCTTGTATCTGTCGAGGGAAAGTAATGCCAGTGAGCGACGATGGAAAAGTGTTGAGAGTAAAGCACATGTACCAAATTCCAGGTGGTCATGCCTTAAGCGCCCACTTCAAGCTTGCACTCGAGTTTGATGAACTATTTGAAGCTATATATATATGATCTAAAACGGTGCACATGAGTTGACTGAACGTACCTTATACTGTAGTACCTTATAGTACCGCAGAGCCAAACACGGCATGATTGTTTTGAGAAGAGAAGTGCCGGCGGCAAATACTCTTACGCCTTTACTACCACCTCTTCTTTCCTCAGTCAGCCATACTCCTCCAAAGATTCCGATTCAAGGTGCTCAAATATTTTCTGACGTTGCAATAGGTACGTGCTTTTCCTCTTACATCCGTAGCAGCGCTCTCAACCCATCTCAGGACAGAATCACGCGTCATGCCTCCGACTCCTTCCTCCCAGACTCTTTCCATTACTCTGAGCGGGTAGTTCGCTGGCAGGATGATCAGGAAAAGGTACGTACTCAATAATTCAGCACATTCCTCGCTCTCATAGCCTCAGCTCTCGCCTAGGAAGAATCCTTGAAAGCACTCAACATGCCTTCACTACCACCAAGAACATCCTTGCACATACTCCCTTAGGCCTTAGGTCCAGCTCTATTGTGTCTCCTGCCTACTACACTCTCCGCTACAATGCCTCTACTCTCAATTTTCTCCCGCCAGAAGGATCGTCACAGAGTCGATGTATCTCCACATGCGACCGACCGTCACCAACACCCAAATCTACAACCCAAGGCTTCGATAGTCTGATTCTGGGCCAGATGCAACATTTCACGGAGAATATCAATGAATGCCTGGTAGACTCTACTAGCCAAGACGTGGGGCTTGAACAAGGTAAAGACCATTCCTCCATCTGCATGACTTTTACTCACTCTACACGGTAGCCTAAATCCCAACACCTCATATATCTCCCAAACCTGAACAATACGACAAACACCAACACACACCAGCCCTCTGCGGTGAATTTTCTCGCGTTCCCGCGTCTCAACGACCACCTACCAAACCTCGTACAGATACTGGCGATCCTCCAACGTTAACAGCTCCGACGTTAGATGCAAAGACACTTCTGGGTTATGGGGTAGTCGGAGCTATGGCTTCTATTTCAACTCGACTGGGAATTTAGCTGATCGTGTTAGTTGGTTGAGGGCCCCCGGAGGAACCGGTTAAAGAGCTGGGTAAGTAGCATCCCGGTTCATAAGCTGGTTCTCGTCAAGGTGCTCATGATACTCTAGAGTAAAATAGAGAGCTCGCACGTCAAGGCACTCCTTTTTTAACTTCCTTCCATTTTGGGAAGGAACCTTACTACATATGAACATTAACACGGCGTTGCTATCGACAAATCTACAATCTATGGTCTCGCCACAGCCAAAGGGTCGTCATTCCCTTTCATAGGATGGCTTGGACGTGTATATCGAAGGATTGTCCCGGTCCAACAGTGTATGATTCGGTAGAGGTACAGCATTTCAGAGGCGACGAGGGGGAGATATTGCGTGTATGTAGAAGGTACGTAGCAGTTGAATAGATAGCATGAAAGTCCAGATACGAGATATTATCATGACCGTCCACCTGTATACGTAGTCATACTTCAAAGCCGGAAGCGAGGAAAGGCATATCACTGATTTTGAGTCCCATGCAACACAACGAAGGTAGTGGGTGTTCTCAAGAACAGTGGTGGTGAAAACTTCGCTTCTACCCGTTATTCGTTCTTGCTATACACGAAACAATATCAGTACCGGATGCGAACCGAACAAAAAGGAAGAGTACCCACTGAGACGTTAGGAATAGCGCTTCCCAGCCTTGATCCAGTTACCCCGCCACTTTTCCCCATCCATGTCTGACGAAGCGTATTCCCTCATCATCCCCCCATCCCCTCCAATGGCGCCGTGTTTGGGTGTAGGAGGCATTCAATGGGTGCTTCAACAATATCGTCACGACGACAATTTCGAGAACTTGGCCCAAACGACTGAACGGCCTCATCTCGTTGGATAAGTCTCATTGAGCGAAGGGAGGAAGGTGCCAGAGATCGAGTGAAGATGGAGCTGGGTGTGTAGACTGGTGTAGATGAGGGGAGCCGAAGAAGGGGTAGCCGAAGCTTCAGTTGGTAGTAAAGCTTTGTGCAGCTCGGAAAGCTCAGAATCCGAGCTTGGGGTATGGATCTGGAACATACAATTCTGACAAGTAGAACTACGAGGTGGTAGGACGGCGGAGAGATAATGCTTGGATATCGACGAGGGCGTGCAGATGTAGTAAAGAGACGTTCCCAAGCTTGCCGGTTCGACCAAAATGCTAGAATTGAGCCTCAGCTAGGTTTCATTGCGGCTGGAGACGATGCTGTCAGACAGACACATTGAAAAAGTGGGATACAGGGAGCACTTACTAGTACACCAAAACCAACTCAATTCTACCATGCCCATTTTTGTATCCAAAACCCTATCGTCACCCCATGCACCACCGTGAGCACATTCACGACTTGGTCGACACAATGCCCAATAGTTAGCGCGAGCAAGGGGAGCGGCTGTAATTGCATAGGCTTGGATTCTCGGTTGCAGTGACAGGGCCATATACGGAGAAGTAGGCTGGGATCATCGTGGAGATGTTCATTGCGCGGAGTCTTGAAAGGTGGGTGTGCACATTGTGTAGTGCTTGGACTAGGATGCGGCCGAGCACAGGTCACGGACACGTTGTAATGCGAGTGCGAGGAAGAAAAGGGTTATATAGGGCCCATGTCACGAGAGGAGAGAAACTGCAGCCTGGTCGAGGTGGTCGAGGTTTTGTGGACAGCACTGTAACGGTTTGAGCTTGGAGTGACTGGGAATGGGGTCGACGTAGTGTCGAGGAGCGTGTTTGGAACGGTGATAGCGACGTTTTGGGACATCGAAGGGAAGGGATAAATCTTCGAAAGTATAGCTAGCATTTTTGGTCAGCATTTGCCTAGGAGAATAATGAGCAACGGTGAAAATCATCGAGAGTAGTGTGCATACCAACAACCACGGCTTGGATAATTCTATTTCTTGAGGTGTATCTTGAATTCGAATTGGTCAAGTTACTGGAAGGTGTGTTAAATCCAAGAATGATATGCAGAAAACAGTTGAACACACCTTTATGGGCCCACAGGAATGAAAGCGTTGAGCGAGGTGGACGTTGGCGCACGCTTGAAGCGAACACGAAGCGTTGCACGAACTAGAACATTCTATGGGCAGTGTTCTGCTTTTTTTCGTGGGAGAAAGTTGGATAGATGACTTCACCTGGGCTCACCATAAAGAACGAGTCTCATTAACATTTGAACTCGTAATCAAGAAGAGTTCTACAATGAAATATTGTACCATTGCATGGACGATTCATGCGAGGTGACGGCAGTGTTGATGTGCGTTGCGTATGCGTGAGCTGTTCCCGGAGGCTTGGAGGTGGCTAGAAGAGTCCGACTGAAATCGGCATAGACGACGTGAGAGCCGAGTCTCTTGAACTCGGCAAGGAGTTGAACAAACGTTTTACGCATAAAACCCTGGACGAAGCGGTGAATGCTGGAGTCGTACATATTGAAGGCACTGGAAGATATCCATCTCCAGAAGTGGTCGATGGACAGTGTAGCAGGACTCGTTTCATTACTGGATATTCGGTCAAGCTGCCAGGTCCGGACCATGTTTTTGAGGATGCTGAATGTATGAGAGGACACGTTCGATTCACCTAATGTGAGATCACGAGATCCTGTACCCTCTGCATACTCGTCCAGTGTTTTCGACACACTGTCGAAGGCTGTGGTGCCTCCAGAACCTTCCAGTTCGTTCACCACAACAGAGTGAATGACACTGTTCACGGCGAGATTTCGCAATGTGAGTTCAAGACAGACGTTCGAATATACCCGTGGAACGGAAAATTCTGTGGCGGGCAACTCGTCCGTCGGCCGTTTGTCGTTTTCAATGCCCCACAAGTCAGGCTTATCACTCGGAGACCACCATAATATCATGTCCTGCTGGGCCAATTTCCGTGCAAAGGTCAGGTCCGCTGTAAACAGAGGCTGGTCTCCTTCAATATGTCCAATAGGAATGTCGTAGTAATCAGCGAGAACCACTAGCTGATCTAGCCACGAGCCAAGGGAAAGGCACCTGTTGAGCATCTTCTGCACGACGTGAGATTGCCATGGGAATACGTCCAACGTGTGTGCAGATTTGGCTTTGGACATCGACAACACCGGGAAGTCGGCAAGTTTGGGAAGGTGGTGGTCAAAGTACTCGTCGTCTTTACTGCTGGATATCACAACAGTGTATGACTTGTTCTCGTGCAAGCCAAGTTCGCGAGAAATAGCTTTCAGTGCGGTGGTATCGGTGGAATGATATGTCGTATTGAATTCTCGTGTTTCAGGGTAGTTTACGCTTCGATAGAACGAGGCAAATACGTGAAGGGGAGCGTGTGCTGAACATGCATGACAAAGGAAGATATAATTTCCGCTCCTGCCGCCGTTGAGATACTTGGGACGAGACGAGGATGGGAGAGGAGTATCCAATTGATTGAGATCAAACCCTACGGTCTGGGCCCTGTTTAGTGACATTTCCACGTCCCGACTCTCACATGTTCGCCCAATCTTCATCAATGCTCTGATAAGCAGGGGAACCTAAAAATCAGACCAGGTTAGCAAGGAAAAAAAGAGGATAACTTTTAGGACAGACCTGAAGTTCGAAAACACCATCTACGTTTGGATCGCTTGTGAGATCGATGAAGTGCTCTCGGATATCTTGGTAGGTATCTTCTCGAACAGTAATCTTGTAGAGGTTCACGCATGGGAAATCTCGAGGTAGATTTCGAGTTACTTTTTCGAATGAATAGGAACTAGTGCGGAATACGACCTCATTTGGCGTGTGCATGTGGATGTAGAGCTCTCGAGGAATGCGGAGAGGCACGGGCACGAGCTCGCCATCAACAGACAGCCACAGCATGTAACGGCCTGGCTTACTGCTTGGACGAAGCTGAACACCGTCCCAGTAACGGTTTGTGTGCACTTTCACGTTACTGAACATGGAGGGAATCGCGGCTGCTGAGGTAGTCGAACCAGATCCGTCACGGCGAAGTTTCTATCGGGGCCGCAAAGCCTTAATCCACGCAGAGTAGTCGATATATGGATTAGGTACAGGTTTCTTGAGTACCTCATCCTCTTCCGGCTCTGGTGTTGCCTGGCGAACGAATTTACGCTCAGTTGGCGCAAGGCGTATCCGGCCGGTCTGTGACTCTTTCTCCGTATCTTCAATGTCTCGAATGTGCCCTTGACCTTGAGACGAATCTTGCTCGCCGGCAGGTTTGAAAAAGTCCGTGAGCTTGTTTTGCTTGAACTTGTCGACCTGATTGGCTACACGCCTATGCAACCAATCCGGATGATGAATGCGAGGCACTGGGTTGGAGACCTTTTGCATCGCAGCCGGAATGGTAATCAATTTCTGAATGACCGAGCCGAGACATTCAATGTAATAATTCTAATCCAGGATGGACCACAAGTCAAAGTCAACAAGACTGTTGTCCTTCAATCACTTTCGTAGATATGTACGCTTTACCGACTCTTCTGCAGAGAATATGGCGACTGGAATGGCTCGTTCAGTGACGGGAGCACCGATCGGTTGAGCAGAGATAATGAATTTGCAGGCAAGGCCTTTGTCCTTCAGCATCTGGTCACCAAGGAATTCTGCTGAACGGCAGGCTGTACTGGTGGAGGTGGACTTTTGTCCGCCATATTCGGCTAATGTCTTCGACATGCTTCTGTTCTCTGCAATAAGCTCCACGTGTTCTTCGTCCTGGAGGTCGACTGCCTTGCTAAACAGAACATCGAGCCATTGATCGGCCACTTCGGCGACGGCGGCGTAACACTCTTCAGTTGTGCTACCAAGCAAGAACTTCTCGAAGAGTTGAGATTGGAAGATTTTGATGAGCTGCAGCTCTCCATGACGCTTCATCTCGAAGCCTTTCAACTCGGCCAAGGATCCATCGTCATTGAAGACGGCGTATCGCTTCTTGAGCAACTTGTCTTCTCCCTTTGAGGAAGGAAGAATCGTGGCCTTGTATGGCCCATCGAGCTCGAGTTCTCGCTGTGCACCTTGTATAGGCCGGTTTCGGGGTCGAGATCGTGGTACTGGTGATTTGTGAACTGTGCGTGGACGAGATGGTTGAGTATGGTACATGGATAAGAAAACCCAATGGATTTGCCGTTCGAAAGTTTGAACTTGAAGTTTTCGGGGAACACTCCAGGAAGCATGCACCAAATACCGTCTGCATCCAACTCCAGGGGACGCCTAATCTGTTCAACCAGAGCACGTGCCATCTGAATGATGGTAGCTCCAGTTAAATATGTAATTCCCGCCATCTCTATCGAATGCCATATCGAGCACCTTTGCGCATGACATATCCGTAGAAAGAGTTGAGGATGCATTCGTGCGCGAGCTGGAGTGAATCATACAGCACAATCATCTTCTTCGCCTCATCAATTTCGGCAATGGAACGTCCTTCACTGATGACATTGTCGAGGTTCTTCTTCCACGTCTTGTGGAGTCCCTTGTAGTCGTAACGTCGGTGACGGAACGTGCGGACAGTGTCTACATAGAACGGATTCTCCCTTTGGCAGACGATAGACTCACGTCTTTCGACCTTGGTATCTTTCGTCTTCTTGTAGACCTTCCTCGAGTAGTCCCCCAAACGTTTATGTAGCAGCGCAGTCTGCTCAGCAGGCGTAAGATCGGCATATCGTCGCTGAGGACCACCAGGCCGCTTCGCAGGGAACGTTTCCTGGTTTATGGCATGACGAATCATGTTGTACTCATCTCGATGAGCAGGGAAGAACTCTCATCTCCAAGCCCAATCCAAGCGACGATCACAAGTCTTCCCAGGACGGTTGTAATCACTGACGGCACAGACCGATTCGTCCACCATTGAGTCGGGTTGTAGACGATTGGACAACATGATGTTGGGATACATAGCTGCAACGTCCAAGTGTTAGATGAGTGGATTGTCGATTCGCTTGGGGCTGTCTCGGAGGGCTTCAAGGGCTGACTGAATTTCATCCTTCACTTCTTCGTAGTTAGTGACGTCGTCTAGGGAGGCCTTGGATTCCTCAACGATACAGAATGTCAGAGCAGCATCCAAATCATCTATCAACTACAAGGGATGATGGTAGTTAGCCGGAGACTCAAGTTCAATCTAGCACCTTACACACCTTCTGCACTACCGATGGAGTTATCTTGAACTCTGTAGGAATATCGCTTCGGAAGACGTCTGCTTCTAGAGCTTCCACGTGTCCACCAACGTAGGTTTCAGACGCGAGAAGGTGTCCCTCGTAGAAGTTGCCGTGTTCCTCTGCGTGCTTGTTCGGCATGATAATGTGGCCTCGATACGCTTCAACCTGGTGTGCGAGTTAGCCATGTCATTGAAGGAGAAGCGAAACACCAACCATGAGAAGAGTTTCACAAAGAGTGCCACTACCTTTCCGAAGCACTTCATCAGGACAGAGAGGAATGATGTTGCAAAGGGAGAAAATGAAGGGGTGAACATATTTCATGTACAAGTAGTACGTCGCAACAGCATCGGATACAAAATATTGGGTGAGCACTTGGGGCTGTTTCTGCGCGTATCTAGTGGTTTGTCAGGAAAGAGTCTGAAACAGATACTGCAGCACTCACGGTGTCATGAGCTCTGGATCAAGTTCAATGGGATTGTACCCTAACTTGGCCGTCGCCTTGACTACCTTGAGGAAGATACGTCGTTTCACCCGCATGTTCTGCATTTGTATTCATCCTCCAAATCTTTGGTAAATCCAGTCTCGAAGAACATGTCGATTCCGTTGGCTTTGGCGCGAGCATCCAAGAATGGAAAATCGAAGAAGTCCCCGTTGAATGTAGCCATGACGGTAGGCTTAACTTCCTGAATATGGGAGAAGAATCTCTTTATTGTTCCTGCTTGGAAAATGCTTTCAGAATACATGCTCCGAATGCTTCAACTAAGGAACGCACCTCATCTGACTCGTTGAAAACGATAAAAGGCCCTTCGTACCCCTCTTTTGGAGTGTACTCAAAGTCGTCAATATCCTCGCTGACAATCTCTCTATTCGTGATCAGGTAGCCCTGCCCATCCACCATGTACGAAATCATCATGACCTGATCAGTGGCTTGGTCAGGGAACTTGAGCGGAGCTTTTGTCGTCTCTATATCATACGCCATGACCACCGGATCCGCACGTTTAACACGCTCAGGGAGATGCTTGAAGGCTGGTTGTCCTGCGGTAAACGAGACGGCGTATCACAGTCCTACACGGATCTCATTGTCGATAGCGACTCGCAGATAGTATGGGACGTCGTACTCGCCAATGTCGATGATGCCTTCTCGCGGATCTTCCCTTGAGCCCATCGCCCTACTGGATCCTCCTGTCCACCCAGATTCACCGTCGATGGAGATGTTGATACTGGCACCACCGCCAGAAGTTACGTTGACAACTTCAGCATACGCGTCAACAGCATCTCGCTTGGCACTATTGGCTAACGCCAGTGGAATTAAATCTCGCCTCACAGTAAGCAGATCGGCGATGTTACGGAAGCAGAGCTGGAGAAAGAGTCTACGATGACCCATGAGTTCCAGGTCTTCCTTCCTATCGCGTACAATTCTGAGAATGACACCTTCGTACTGCTTGTAGCCATTCTTCGATAGTATTTTCCATGCCAACCTAACGAAAGCATGAATTGACATCCCAGAGCGTAACAGGCGACGCACCTTGCAAGCAATAAGGAAATAAGGCTCGTACACGTATGTCGCCTTGAACATTGACCCATCATCCTGAAGGAAATAGTGGTCCACTGCCGACTTGCAGGCCAATCAGGATTTTTCATAGTCGTCTTCAAACCAAAAGACAAGTCAGACACCCTCTACATCACGAAACAAGAACGCACACACCAGATGCATATTAGCCAACCACCCCTCCCTGACGTGTCCCTCCTGTACCAGTCCGAACCCGAGCTTTTCATCAATCTCGTCATTCAGCTTGATCCTCTCAAACTTTTCGGCGAGCTGTGTTCCGTGGTCCTCGCGTCTGGGTGCATTGGAAGTTTCTCCCCCCGATTTTTCTCCTCGTCCACGTCCACGAAAACTGCCACGGTTTCCACCACGAAATCGAGTATTGCTTCCGCTCCTTAGATCAAAGCCACGACCTCGAGCCATGGGTGGTCTTTCTTATTGAAGAGAAATGAAGGAGAGTTAAGAGAAAAGTCTGTCGCGACGCGACTTGTCACGGCTCTGCTTGTCACGGCTCTGGGTTGCTCACCACCCATGGACCAGTACCTATGTGCTCGTGGGGCATCTCACATTGTATATCTATCAATTTCACATAAATGATTCATCTGTTTTGTGGTCGCAAGGATCCGTAAGAGAGCCTGTGGACGAACTATACGACAAATATGCAGGTAAATAAAGAGTAAGAAGAAACGAGAGACACAACTTGGACCAAACCTGAGTGTACCTAATCGACCTCCATATCATCACAGTGCGGCTTGTGGAATTGCATGCACGGGACGTTTCATCGACAACCATGATATCCGGATCGAAGTTCGAAGTTGAACACAGAAAATGCTGAAGCGAGATCGTCAACCTCCATGCATATCGCCTTGGTGAGCGGCCACGAAGGTCGTTTGCGTTGAGATTTATTGTAGGCTAGACGGACTTGAGCACTGTATTCAATGTAATGCAGTGCAATCATCAGGACACATGCCGGTTCACCTCAACCTCAACAATGTCATACTCCTAGTTCATGACTGTAAGATTTCATTGCCATCAGATTCATAGTACACGTTCATAGCTTTCGTAGTGATAGTTCCACCTGCAGATGCGGGGGAAGATTTTGGACTTGAAGTGCCCACTCCGCTTCGTCTCGTGTTTTACATTTCTGCAGAAGGTCTAGCAGCATGGGCTGGGTCTCGGGATTCTCCCAGGGAGTGCGGAAGAGTAGAGAACAAAACCAATATAGTCCCTGAAGACCAAGTCAGCTCAGTGGCTTTCAGATATCAGATAAACAACTGCAAGCTTACGTTCGTTATACCTCCCACATTGAGCGCCGCCACTCTCTGGAGTCCTTCGCATGCAAAGGTCTTAAATTCGTCCATCGCAGCGATTTGCAGTGAATGAAACCACACCGGCGCTACTGCAGGAAGATACGGCACTACAATCGTAGGAAACACAAGGCCGATGTGTCCTAAGATAAGCGCAAGAGTTATCCGGAGTTGCTCTGGGCAGTGCTCGTCGGTGAGGAGTGACACGACGGGATCTATAGAATCTTCTAGAGTTCCTCTAAACTGACCAGCACATTGATCTGTTTTATAAGTCAGAGACAGAGAATCTGAGCACGGATAGAAGTACCTTCTCGGAGACCTAGTATCACTCCTCCGAATGCTCGAACTTTGTGACATATCATATCGGTATTCTCCTTTGAGTCGAGATCAGATTTAACCTCGGAGATGATTTCTGAGAGGGACGTAGTGATGTGTGGGCGTAGCATATCAAAACCATTCATCCCCATTTCCCCAAACAGTAAGTAGCCGGACCTCCGGACGGGTAGATGCGAATGGTGGAGGCATCTGAATACCATGTCCATCAGATGGAACCCTCTGTTAATATTGTTGTAGAAGAACAAGAGAGATGGCCCAATACCACGAACGAGGCTTGTCAACGCACCCAGAGCACTGATCAGTAGATCGTTTTCAGATTCCCGAGAGATGCGGTAGTCCCGACGGGGCTCATTCAGCACCCTGTGCATGGCAGAAAGACAACACACCAAGACATCCCCTGCGTATGGGAGAAATGATGACCTGACTGTGGACACGAAATCGTCGAGACACTGGTGCCAACGGTATTTTAGTTTGCATGAACGGATTTTAATGAAAGGTCGCACCCTAAATAGCGATGATAGTCTTGTATTCTCTACCAGTGTCAATTGGGTGCTGAGAAGTGGCACGATTCTCTCATTCAGAGAACTCTCCCCGACTTCATGGGCAAAGATAGAGAGCAGCGTGTGTATCCTCCGTCTCGTATGAGTATCGAATGGTTCAACATACGCTGGTATAACAGTGTCCAGCAGCCGTGTAACATGTGAAGGGAGTCGTCTTGGGTTTGCTGGTGTCTGGAGCCCGCCAAGTAGGGAGATGGCAGCTTCCTTTACACACGTGTTCGTGTCCATGAGACCACAGAGAAACTAAGTCGTATGTGAGAACATCTATCAAGCTCGAGTTAAACAAAGACTCACATTATCTACGAAGGGCAGAAGTATCATCGATTTACGTGCATCGGGCGCATACGGTTTGACTATCCAATTAATCGCGGGTCGAAGAGCCCAATAGGCCGAGGACTGTACAGGAGGCTAGAATACTGTCAGAAACGAATACCAAGAGCGATGAGATGGGAATAGGAATACATCAGATCGTGAAAGCAAGTCTATCAAGTGCGGGATCAAAATGGGGAAGTCCGGAGTAACTGCTTCCAGGTGAACTGGTAAGTGGTCAGCAAATAGAATGATCGAGAAGTCGGGCCTCACCTCTGGCAATAGTTCCGACAACTATGATTGCCGTCTCGTTCTGCTTCCGATCTTGACTAGTTAATCGGAGTTGTAATGCAGGGCGGAGGAATGACATGAGCTGTGGGGCAAATTTGGTAGCCAGGGCTTTCAGGGAGTCGGTGGCGGCTTTCCTTGTGGTGTCGCTTGCCGGGTGATCTTGACCTTCACACCCATCTGTCATCGAGTCAGTATAGAGCATTCGGAATCAGACGATAACGGATTTTCACCTAAAATAATAGGCACAATCTCGTGCATCATAGGGACTAAGGTGATGGCAAGGCCATCAAGACGCGCGGCGCAGCCGATAAACTTCATTACTGCTTCCTTTATGTGACGATTTGCTCGTGTTGCAAAATTCACCACACAAGCTACAATATTGGGTGTCACCTTCGATGGGAATGTCTCTATCAGACGCACAAATGCATGACAGACACTTTGGCGCACAGCGATAGTCTCGTCGGGGCTGAGGGCCCAGAGGTGGGCAATAAAGTCCTCGACATTCAAAGAAACGTTCCCCAAAAAGCACGAAAGAGTCAGAACTGCAAGTACGCGAAACTGGGGCAGCAGATTAAAGGTGAACTTGAAAAGCTTGCGGAGCAAGGAATGACAGAGTTCTTCATCCAGAGCCATTGCTTCCTTGGTACAGAGGTTGTACAAGGTGAACAACGAAGTCTATAACAAGCTGTTAACACGTCGACTAGCGCACGAAGCACAGAATTTACCTCTTGCATTTCGACTGTTTCCTCTAAGATACCCACAATGGTCAAGAAACCGTCTCGCCAATTATGAAGCTGGACAGCAGTAAATACAGCCACGACCGCCTGGCCTGCGATATCTCTGATGCTCCTCTTTGGATCTCTAAGGGCTTGGAGGAGTAAATTTCGCACATATGTGGCGGTAGCGAAAGAAGACTCAGCGGTCATCAGCTTGGCATGCCTTTCCAGCAACTCTCCTGCCAATAACCGCACTTGGTCTTGTAGACCACGCTCACACAAGGCTGTGGCGAGGTAGGCTAGAATATGAGGCTCTTGCTCGATGTGATCTTGTTGAGCAATCTAGGACAATATTAGAGTCAAAATCAGAAGGAACAATGGGTGTGCACCTGACTCAGAGTTGTGGTAATCTCCTTGAGACGAGTTAGATGGAGTAAGGGGTGGATTTCCATGGATGAGGAGACCAAGTCAAACATTGAGCTCTAAGAAATATTGGTTCGTGTAGAAAAGGCGCAGTGGAAGTCCAATGAGTGGGCTTGCGAAAAACACATGGACCACTTCCGCCTTAGGAACATGGTGCTTGTGGGAAATACCTGATCGTAATTTACAACCTCGACAACCCCACAGTCCATGTCGGAACCTGATACGACTCATGAAAGACGATGTGTTGATACAATGATGGTGAAACACTCGCCTGAAGATGTAATATAACTCGCTTTGCATGGCAGAATAAGGAGCCGATACGCGTAAGGTCAAAAATTTTCAGCTTCCGAGGTGACGGTTCCCCAGCAAATGAATTTGAAAGGAAGGCATGGGTGAACGTTAGGTTCTGGGCTCATTCACACGCGACAAGGACATGAATTCGGATCTTTGCGTGATATTGAGTTGTCTTCGAGAAGCCAGCGTTTCTTATCAGTACTAATAATACCCTCTCGGACCTCGGTAGGTAAAAAGCAGTATTTTATGGACCTCGGCATTACCTACATAGAGCCCTGAACAAAAGCGATGCCAGGAAGCACTTCGCCGTAAAAATTTAAACGAGGTGAGATTACATAAAGAAGAAGGTGTGGAATAATCCTTTCGTAAGATCTGCTTCCGAGTCCTTCCCTCCGTTTGGGCAAACATTACGATCAATCAGTCAAATTACCGATGATAGATAGAACACGATGACCTCAAAGCACAACGGACCTGTCTAGGAATACCTTGTTACACACTCACCTTTTTGAGTATAGGATTCACAACAGGAAATCAGTCTCATCGACCGACTCCAATACGGGTATATTTATATAGTGAGCTTTTGTTTGACTTAGCAGCGACTTGCCCATGAACAGAACTCACACGTCAACTCTTTCGGTATCAGGCATACCGCTTTCCATAACCTTCCCCTCACCAGAGGGTGATTTTTTGTTCTCTGCATACGTTGCAGAGCATGTCGCTTGCTCCCAGGGGCTGATCGCGCTGATCAGCGAGGACATATTCAGGGATTTTGTAGACAAGGTAGGACTCTCTCAGAGTCAGAGAGAATTCGTTCTAATATCTCGACTGCAGACTGGTGACACGCGGTCTCCTTCTCAGTGGAGAAGCAGGTACCGCGCGCATCTACTCGCATTCCACAAGCTGATTCGCCACCACCAATATCTCCGAGCGACTGTACGTGACGAACTTTGTATGTCAGTCACCATGAAGACGTTTAAACGCCGCCAACGTCTGCTTGAGCTTGGTGAATCAATCAAGA
Organism: Paramarasmius palmivorus; assembly: GCA_037176845.1. Taxonomy (NCBI): domain Eukaryota; kingdom Fungi; phylum Basidiomycota; class Agaricomycetes; order Agaricales; family Marasmiaceae; genus Paramarasmius; species Paramarasmius palmivorus. Next base: position 71,103 of record JAYKXP010000101.1, read on the forward strand.
CCCTGGCTCAATACCTTGTCATTCAAATACACATGAAGCCCCGGCTTTCGTATGGATCATTAGAGCTCTACAAATGCTTTGTCAAGGAGGTGTGTACTCCAATAGGAACGAATTCAAGGAAACTTCTCACTGTTTGCTTTAGGGAGGTGCTTTGGCTAAATCGCTTACTGCGCATGGATGGCGATCACGATTCGTCAGGTACCAACCAATGGTCATGCATTTCATCAACCAGTATACCCATGCTCCGGAGGATCGTGCACCATCCCAGCTCACTATAAATCCTCTACTGTTGGAGGGAAAGCCCTATCAACATCGCACCTCACGTATAGATCGGAGGCGTTCCAGAGCTGATTTAACCTTATTAGCGCGTTATATGGCACAGCAAACTCTCGATAAAAAACAGAATCCTGGTGAGAGCGTGCAGATGTTCCAAGATTTTTTTCGGCAGGTAAAGTTCGAGTTCCACATCTCTTTCTTAGTCTATTGAATCATCAGGTTAATAGGCTGGCCCGGACGCCCGTGTGGTTACTGTTGAGTCTTGGAGAAGGTACTACACTTGAAACCGCGCGTCCATGGAAGTGCTTATCGAACAGTACTTGGAAGAGATGATAGAATATTCAGTATTAGATGCTGTAGATGTAGTGCCTCTTGTATAGAGATGAATCTGGGTTTCGCAGGAACATATTCCATCTCAATAGTTAGTAACGTCTTAAGCTTGACTAGCGACTGATCGTCATCTCTGGTTCGTCGATCTCTAAATCAGATGGAACTTGACCTGGTACCGAATCTATTTGGGCATCTTGCAAGCTTCGTCGTCGACTGTCACAGTTTACTGCCAGCGTTGCTTGGAACTTGAAGCTTGAAGCTTAAATAGGCCAAATTTCTTCACCGACGCCGTCTTTTTTCCCCATTGCATTCCTGCATCACCAAGCCTTTTCTTCCAACCCAAAGAACCCCGTTCAGCGATGCTGGAGTGTGACAAGCCTTACTGGCTCGGTTCAGAACAGAGGTCGAGGAGATCAGGCCCACCGCCTCTGAAACGCCAATTCAACCTGTTCTGCTCGTACTAATGGTGTTAGGACACGCGTATAATTCCGGAGAAATTCATGCACATGTTTGTTCATCGGAGTATGGATACATTGCATCTATAGTAGCTAGAGCTTCAGCTTCGTGTACTCAGCATCCTTGGGCCAGAATTTATCCCACCACTGGTCCACATCTACCTGACTCAGCTGTGGGGGAATATCCACTCCTTGAACCTCGGCTATCGCTTCGGCGATCTTCCTCATGCCATAGCATGGGGCTGGACGAATCGCGACGGGAGAACGACACAATGGACAACTATACGGCGGCTCTGGTATAGATTCTAGCACATCAACGACTTCATGGGCCAGTTTGCATTGGGCCAATTTTGCCTGCTGAGTTAGGTTGAGGGTGTAGCCGATGGTACGACACTTGGAATCGTAAGTAGGGTGTTTAAGTTTGAAATTATCCAGAGTTGCTTGGAACCAACGCAACAGACAATCCGGGCAGAAGTGGTGTCCGCACCCGACGCTGTGAGGTTATAAATGATCACCGATCATGCAAATATCGTCTAAAGGCTTACTTACCCCCATGGTATCCACATATGAAGCTCGCAAATTTGACACTGAAAGATTCCCTGTAGTCAACGTTCAAAAAGAGAGTAGTGAACGTTGCGAACAGTACTCACTATGAGCTTGTTTTGGTAGATTTCCTTCTCGGCCTCTAGCGTATTGCATCGGTCGACTAGGGCTTGTGCAATCAAACCGAGATTGGCCCTTTCCTCTTCCAAAGCCTGTAACTGCAATCTGGTCCCGGCAGCTTCTTCACTAGACTTTGTGCACTGAAATTGCAAGGCTCTCATGTCTCCTTTCATTCTTCCCTCTGCCTCCTGCCTTTGGATTTGCAAGTCACTGAAAGTTCTCTGAGCATCGGTCAGCTTTTGAGCCAGAGAAGCATTGGTCTAATGAATATCAAAGGCATCAGGGTTCGAGCTTCATCGAAGATAACATTACGCGTACCGACTTGAGATTCTCAACCTCTTTGATCAGCTCCGCTTCAGTACCGCAAGTATTCTGAGTCTCCTCCTCAGAGTCGGAGAGTTCTATAACGCCGAGAAAACGCCGAGGCCTTGAGATTGCCACGCCGGGAGTGGAGGAGGGTTCCAAATTGTGTTTGGGTCTGGACATCTGGAGGAAAGATGAGAGAAGAAGGCAAGGGAATGAAAATGGAGGATTTTGTGATATCATAAATGTCTGCGTTTCCTCAGAGCATCATCCTAACACTTGGGCAGGAACTCTAGATTTTCGCGATCAAAGCGCCAGGATCGCGAAAACAACATGCAAGCCCACTTGAGTTGGATGTTCTCACGACAAGTTCTATATATAGTAAGCGGCAGAGTGACTATGTAACTACCGCTCTGCTGGTTTGGCTCGTGATATAGATGCTGGTTTCGTGGATGATAATGGCCAGCTAAGGAAGGAGAGGTCTTGATTAACGATTACTTGTCAAATCGAGATTTGTGGTATCTAATACTTGACTGGATTCAGGTTTGGGCTAGACATAATTTATAGGACACGCGTACGAGGTATCAACGTACACTGTTCTCCGTGTCTATGTCAGCCTCACACCAGCTTCCATTATCTACCATTGTCAGTCTTTGTCGTGCCCTCCATACAATTCCGACTCACCATAACACAGAGGTGGGGTATTCTTTACCTCGCTAGTGGTAAGGTCAGAGTATCTCGCCGCCCTACAGTCCAAGAGGACAATAATATGACCTGCGGTTCGGTGATGATTGCCGTCATGGCTGGAAAAAGTGCGTTTCCGACATTTTCATTCCGCATCCTTTCTCACAATGCATTAGAGTGGATTTTTGCCCAAGGAATGCATGGTAGTAGCATAGAGGAATTGATCGTGATGCCAGACGGATTTGGAATGTTTGACTGTGTATGGATGCTATCTATCCGCTCAGACAAATACTCATTGACGAGTCTCCAGCACCACAACTCATACCGTGCCTCGCAGAAGTGTATTGTTGCCGATATGCACGGGCAAAACCGACCCGTGAAACGCAAACTTTTTCTCTCTTTTCATAACGTTGCAGATTTTATGACTTTCAAAGCCAGTTTAGAATCACCCATGGAACGATATGTGCCCCTCGGAGACAATCGTTCGGAGGCTCTCGGTAATACAGCGGGCTGGAAGAGTGTACTATTATTTTTTGAAGAAGCTGTCGCGGCGACTCCCCTCAAATTATGTGTAGTATAGTAGGATGATACACTACATATTTTGAATTTCTCGTCTTCAACGTTCAACCATATAACGCGAGTGAATATCTGGAGCGTTGCCATAAAGTGTTGCATCAAGATCAAGTGATTTCTCGGCTGTTCTCAGCTTCAATCGATGGCATTATCATGATGTAATTCACCCTAATTCACCCTAATTCACCCTAATTCATCCTAATTCATCCTATCACGGCCATTCCCGCCATAACAAGGACTGAACGCTTCAAATCGCGTCAAGAATCGTTACAAAAGTATCATGGTATTCTGGTATTCAATCTGTAGCGTTTGGTATTAGGTTAAGAGCCAATGAAGCGGCAAAGGTAAATGGTTCCGGATGACCCTGCGCTGGGCCAAGAGAGTAAAACAGCGTGGGCTGCCATTCCTCTCGTTCTTGCATCACTTTAGAGCCCCAAAAATGTCTGATTAGAGCGTTCTTGCCTCTGATAATGAACAGGTTAGTCCTATAATACCATCTGAGCTTATGGAACACGAACTGGATCTTAGCATAATTTAAGTGCAGAAGCTTCTTGCTCCGATAGAAATTCCTGAATATACGATTCATCAGCCGTGAAGAAAATACAATAGTTTGAACGATAATTACCATGGTTTATTCATCTTGGCTTTTGCAAACCGTACAAGGTTTTCGCAGTTGATAAAATTAACAAACGCGTAACCAGAATTGGTCTCTGGATTGGAAAGATATCAAAGTCAGGCCGTAGTACCTTCAATGAACGAACACATACGCGTCCGATAGTCTATCCTTAGATAGAGGAAATCAATGGAGAATGGACATGTACCCTGAATAATCTGCAGAAGCTGGGGGCGTGACATGGTGTGCGGTATATTCCTAATCATCACGGTTGTGCGCATGTCGAGGTAGTTCTCTATCCTACCAATTTCCAAGGTCATTTCGGGTTGATAAAGATCCGGAGAGATTGCAGGAGTCGATTGCTGCGGTGAGCAACGATAACAAAGTCTTTCGTTGGAAGATACGGTAGATTTCGTCCGAGTTTGTGGCGCGAGTGCTTCAGGACTAACTTCCAAGTCCAGAGAAGATGTATGCAGTGGAGGAACCCCTAGGCCCAAGCCTCGCCGACGAGAGCAAAAAGACCACCCGTCTGTCAGCATGTCAAAAACGTTTTCTCTGAAACACCTTGGGAGTACGTACCACATAGCAGTGGTTTCGGGGACGCAGCGAGAGGACTTTCATTGTGAATCAAAAGAGGTAAATTTTCGGAGAGACTATCCTGACAAGAGAAATGGAATGGCATGTGAGCACTGGACCTGATAGCAATGGGAGATGATGGTTACGCACTGGCATGGCGAGGGGAGAGGGCATAGTTGTGTCCAAACAACGAGTGTTCTCGGCATGTGAGATGTAGCTTCGCGGCACAAGCGAGATCCTGGACGTTCCTATGCTGTCACCATTGAAGCACCCGTGCGGCCAGAAACTGGACGCAGAAATGGAATGGCGTGATAAGCGAGTGCAGGAGTGTATTGTCGCAGAAAAGAAGTCATGTCGTGAGAGCGGATTGGTGGTTGCCGGTTCGTTATTTGATGGTGGCCATACGTAAAGTGATTTAGGATGAATTGAGATGAATTTGTAAGGATGGACATGCGTTCGGCTACCAGGACTGGCCAACTGAAACAGACGGAGAATCGATAGTTTGAGACAAGCCTGGGTTGTACACTTCCCATCCTGGCAAATTGAATCGGGAGCTTTTAGTACGTACCTTTCAAGAAATAGTCCTTCCGAGAATGGGGATCAAGAGTCGGCTGCAGCCTATAAGCGTACAAGTCGCAAGTTATCTGCTCCTAGAGCCATTTTTCGGAACCACTGGATGACATGGGGCCTGAGCTCTCTGAATTGCCTCTCAGAGCCTTCGTCTCAAAACAATTGTACCGACCTGGAATTCAATCTACCACCTCTCAGGACATCGTCGGGTCAACAGCGGAGGCACAAAAAAAGGGAGAAGTAGAGTAGGTATTTCTTCTATTCATACTGCCTTCGCGAAGCTAATTCCGCAAGAAGAAAGCCCATTTTGACTGGAATGCGGTAGGTGTCTCGCTACGACTCTAAGAGATTTATGCAAGTCGCTTACCTTTTTGACTGGATAGAGAGGCAACACTCAGAATGCCGCAGAGAGCTGTGTTAACCGAGCCTCCAGCGATTCCAATGTCCGAGTCACAGAAAAAGTGAGTATCCCCTAGCACAGATTCCAGAGATTGTTCACTCACTTCTGCTCGTGCCAGTCTTATAGAACCTGGGGTACTCCGGCCACAAAGGTAAGTATTCCTACACATTCCAACAAGTACCTTTAATGATTTCCCTAAAGATGGAACCAGCTGCGAGTTGGTATCGGGGGGGAAATAAGGGAGGTGCCCATACCGTTATTTGGGTGCGGAAAGGTTCTTTGGAGGTGCCCTGTGTGTTGTGAACAGGTGGTAGTCCGCAATCCTTCGAGTTGCCAAAGACACCTTCGCACGCACCAGTATCAATGGGATGAAACCTCAGATAGAACATACAAGCACATACTGTGGTGCACAGGCGTGCCAGCCAAGAAGAGAATGGATTATGGGGTTGCAGAGAGCGCGGTCCCATACCTCATCAACGGCGTTGAGATGGTAGGGGGTTGTCTCCTGTCTTTTAACGGCCGGTGCCGTCTGAATCAACACTTGACATTTTCCGCTTTCCCTGGTAATTGCATTAGAGCCAAGGCCGTTGAAGGAGCATAGTCAACTACCGTTCGCTGTTCAGCTGGATATTAGGTCTTTTCTTGTAGTGGTTCCAGATCGTGGTACCGAAGGCTCAACGACAATATTGTATATATATCTTGTACGTTCTCCACCCTGAAGCAACTTCCACTGAAATATGTGTGTGGACACTTACTTAGAGTTACTTTGACGACTCTTTACCATGACGAGACCACTGAAATGACTTCGGCCGAATATGCCACTGACTGCTCTTGCAATTGGCAGCGCTTTTTTCGGCGGAGCATTTTATTCGGTTTGAGTTGTCCTATTCACCGACGATGATGTTGCCTCTTTCGGACCTACAGGCATAGTAGTTGGTGCTGGTGAAATTTCGCGTGTCTGGAAACGTCGGTTGACGTGGCGAGTCCCATGGCCAATGTCCGGCCTCTTTTTTTTGGCGGAGCGTTTTAACCCTGAGGGTGGTTCTACTCACCGACGACAAGGTCGTCTCTTTCAAACCCGCTAGTTATAGCATTGGCGTTGTACCGTGTGTTGATATTATCACCCTGAGGAAATGCACAGTGCAGCGAGGCTGCCGCTTTGCACGATGCTTGTTCGGCATCAGTGTGGGACTTGGCCGATAATGCATCCGCGCGGCTCACTTACCTTTACCTTCATATCGGCTGAAGACCCACCAAAACCCCAGACTCCCGCGTCCAATCTCGCTCGAGATTTTGCTCGTTGTGGAGGGAGTCTTTCCAGGTCTCTAGGACGAGGTCTTTGGGTAGCGCTTTCCGCTCCCGTTTGGCCACGTTACTTTGTAGCCGGTCGAATGTTAGTCGCATGTTGATTGTGGAGACGAAGCGGTTATGGATTTCGGTTCTGGTGTGTTGATATTCGCCTCCTTCTTGGATAACTCTCATTTCTCAGCTTCCAGATCAGATACGCTGCCTCAGATATCAGGATACGGTAGAAGCGCGACATTCCATTATCTTTCCTCCCTTCCTGGTTCCTGCACTGTGCTAGTCCACATGCTAGCACCTTCCCAAGGTCCATCTCCTTCCATTCCGGCGCACTACTTTTTTCGTTCCATATTCTCCTTGCTAGGTCGCAGACTTCGCTTTGTCCCGGTACTTCACATTCGGATGAAATGTGTTCTATCGTTTCCGTTACTCTGCATATGGCACGTTTCCTGGTGTTCGACGTTCTGTTTTCCGTTCCAATACTCGCCAATCTGGTAGGCGCTGGCGTTATGCATGATCATCCATAGGAAGTATCGGATCTTAATTGAGAAGTCTTCGCATTTCGTCGATTTCCATATTGCGGCGTCTGTTGGTAGCCTGCCTGTCAATTCTTTCGTTGCTAGTCTTGCTCTTTCCAGGTTCGCTCTGGTTGTTCTTCGGTCGAGTTTTGATGGGTCTTTTCGTTGGATTGCTCTCATTTTTCAGATTCGGATTGCCTTGGTCGCGATACGCTGGGTTATTGTTTTAAGTTTGGCGCCTGATACAGTGTATTGTATAGGTTGGTCAATGTCTATTTCCTCGGCTTCTTCTTCGCTAATTGCTTCCTTTGCGGCTTCTTTTGCCATCATGTCGTTGGTGGTTCCGTCTTCCTTGTCTACTGTCGTCACCCTTCTTTCGCGGAGCCTTGCAGCCGTGACTTTGATCAGCTGCGCGTTCTTTACGTCGATGTACCCTGATCTTCATGTTTGTGTAAGTTCTTGGTGAGTTGCTCTATTATATATTTTGATTCTGTCCGTATGATCAGCCCTCGAGGTACGTAACCACGACAGCCATGGTGGAACAGTTTAACACTCCCCCTTTTGAAGCGTAATCCCATGGCTCATTCAACATGAATTGCCCGAAGACCATTATTACTAGTTCAAAACTGGTCTGGATATTAGGGATGCTGAGGAGATTGAAAGACAAAGACTCTCAGTCGCAGCAAAGTCGCAGTGAGTTCACATTCCAAGCATACATTCATATTATCTCACAACTTCATAGATTATAAGCGAACCATTGCAGAAGGTCAGCGCTCAAATATACTTCTTGCTAAGGTGGCCGATGAACATCACTTCGGTGTCAGTATGGTCAGTTGCGATTTCTTTTTCTCACGCTTTTCTAGCTCTCTTCCTTTCTGTTTTTCGTTCTCCATCTTGGAAGCCTCGGGCCAGTCTTCTCTTCAATGTAATCCCCACTTCAGTCACCCCCCATACAGGACCTAATAGGTCCATCCCTTGAGGTGAGCAGTTGGGCCTCTTAGGTGGGTTTTTTAGTTGTGGTTACCTCAATAGGCAACTACCTCTACCTTAAGCCTGCAATAGGGTATTTTCCTGGAATTCAGCTAAATTGAGGTTTAGGCAGCTACCTATATAGTATAAAAGATTTCAAGCTATTGCCTGGGCTTTATTGGTAAATACCATATTTGTGTGATGTGACAGGGGGTGTCAGGGGTCCTGATTCTGAAAAATAGGCTATAAAATAGGCATTTATGCTCTGATATTGCTTTCAATTATTCTATTGATGCCTTTATCTTGTTTTTAGTGTTTATAAGACTTGGATAGTGTAAATCCTATATAATTGTGCCTATTTCTCATTAAATAGCATGCTCTCCAATATAGGCTATACAAATGTAAATGTGACATATAAAATGCTATTGAGTATTGATATTAGACATGATAATAAGAGTAAAATAATATAAAACTCTAACCACACAAAGCAACACAGTATTTACTACTAGTAGCTTAAAATATAGATGCTAACACTATAAAATTGTAATCTTATCAATTTGGTGAGTATTATAGGTAGCTATCTGTAAATTGAAAGCAGATATCTGATTCCATATAACTTAAGAATCTCTATCTATCATTTAAAAATAAGATAGGTAGCAACCTGTATCTTCTAGGCACTTGCTTTAATATAAATGGTGTCTACCATAGCTCATAGGTATATACCTTGAGTTAGTCTATACTATAGGTAATTACCTGAAAGTGATATGGGTAACAGGTAGTAACCTATATCTTTCAGGTATCTGCCCTAACATCAATGTATCTACCACAGATCTCAGGTAGTTGCCTCAGGCTCTTTTAGACTACAGGTAATTACCTCAAAGCTATATAAGTGGCAGGTGTTTGCCTGAGATAGATATATAAAATAATACATATATTATTATACTTTCTATAATCCAAGACAGGCAAGGACCCAGATGAGTTTATGAATTAATTTTTTACATACTTTATGGCGCTTTTTTGGGCGCTTTTTTAACAGGAAAATAATTCCCACCCCTTCTGACATCATTTAAACATTATTTTAAAGTTATTTTAGGGTTTTTGAGCGCTTTTTGAGCGCTTTTTTTAATGGAAAATTATTCCCACCCCTTCTGACATCATTTGAGATCTTCTCCACTCCGCTTTTTTGGTCCCAAAATAGAAGGTGCTCTTACCTCACTATTTTCTACCTGGAATCAATGCATTGGGGGGCTATTGGGGCATGCTGGGGGGCTATAAAAATCACATTTTTGAGGGAATATGTTCTAATATGTTCTAAAAGCATGCTACTGCAATTGGGGGGCAGGAGAATGCAAAAAAGCGGTCCAAATATGGTAATTCAGGAAAATGGCATATTGAATCTTGGGCTACAGGGCAGATATTGACATGGGGTAAGTTGGAGGACCTAGATACATTAAATACAAGGCTGGAGACACTAAATAGTACATAGATTAGTGGGATAATGGTGTTTAAATATCAAAAATACTGAAAATCTCCGAAATTGAGGGAATAAGATTACAGGATGGGATGTAGTGCAGCTAGGGCTTAAATGTTGTGGAACAGAGATGATATATATGTCCCCTTGATGTGTTTACAATCCTGGAGAGCTGCCTATTTTTCCAGATTTATTACAGCTAAATTCGCTTTTTTTGGACATTGGTAATACTATACCACAGGGAATGATTGGGATAGGCTAATTCTTGTTCATAACCCACTCTAGGGTATACAGATGACGAATATATACTTGCCCAAGCACTCCTGTATGTGCAACACCTTGTTCAATCCAATGTATTGTACAGTTATGTAACACAGGCAGTAATACATGAATAGCACCTCAGGGAAGCATCCCAGCACCAAGGAGAGTTGAGAATCGAGTTCAGGCACTCAAAATACACTTTCCTACTATGGAAGTACATTTTTTGAATACATCTGTATGTTGCTACATAAAAAATCACATTTTTAGGGGTTTTTATGCACTGGAGCATGGGGATTGCTTCTAAAATCACCAAAAGTGAATTAGAGACTGCTCACTATGCATAGAACAGGAATATCAATTGCCTCCATGAGTCCCATGACAGGAATCCTTATGCCAGATGCATCAATTCTTGCACAATTACAGAAAACATGTAATATTGATGTAGTATTACAGGGAGGGGTCTGGGGACTTGGAGAACCTCAAAATCAAATTCAGCATGAAAAAACAGTTAAGAAACAATCCAGGTTTGAAAGAAATCCTATTACTATAGCTTGAGATATGTTCAAGTTATGTTTATAGGCTTATGTATAAAGTACTTGCAATCAATCTTTGACTTGGATTGTCTGACCTTTTCATTAAGCATTCTGAGATCAACTAGACACCAAATTGTATTATATACTTCATATTCTAATGTCATAGAGTTGGTATTGCTAGTTCTAGGGTGGTCTAATGGTCTGGAAGACCTAAATGAAAAGGTCAGACAATCCAAGTCAAAGATTGATTGCAAGTACTTTATACATAAGCCTATAAACATAACTTGAACATATCTCAAGCTATAGTAATAGGATTTCTTTCAAACCTGGATTGTTTCTTAACTGTTTTTTCATGCTGAATTTGATTTTGAGGTTCTCCAAGTCCCCAGACCCCTCCCTGTAATACTACATCAATATTACATGTTTTCTGTAATTGTGCAAGAATTGATGCATCTGGCATAAGGATTCCTGTCATGGGACTCATGGAGGCAATTGATATTCCTGTTCTATGCATAGTGAGCAGTCTCTAATTCACTTTTGGTGATTTTAGAAGCAATCCCCATGCTCCAGTGCATAAAAACCCCTAAAAATGTGATTTTTTATGTAGCAACATACAGATGTATTCAAAAAATGTACTTCCATAGTAGGAAAGTGTATTTTGAGTGCCTGAACTCGATTCTCAACTCTCCTTGGTGCTGGGATGCTTCCCTGAGGTGCTATTCATGTATTACTGCCTGTGTTACATAACTGTACAATACATTGGATTGAACAAGGTGTTGCACATACAGGAGTGCTTGGGCAAGTATATATTCGTCATCTGTATACCCTAGAGTGGGTTATGAACAAGAATTAGCCTATCCCAATCATTCCCTGTGGTATAGTATTACCAATGTCCAAAAAAAGCGAATTTAGCTGTAATAAATCTGGAAAAATAGGCAGCTCTCCAGGATTGTAAACACATCAAGGGGACATATATATCATCTCTGTTCCACAACATTTAAGCCCTAGCTGCACTACATCCCATCCTGTAATCTTATTCCCTCAATTTCGGAGATTTTCAGTATTTTTGATATTTAAACACCATTATCCCACTAATCTATGTACTATTTGGTGTCTCCAGCCTTGTATTTAATGTATCTAGGTCCTCCAACTTACCCCATGTCAATATCTGCCCTGTAGCCCAAGATTCAATATGCCATTTTCCTGAATTACCATATTTGGACCGCTTTTTTTGCATTCTCCTGCCCCCCAATTGCAGTAGCATGCTTTTAGAACATATTAGAACATATTCCCTCAAAAATGTGATTTTTATAGCCCCCCAGCATGCCCCAATAGCCCCCCAATGCATTGATTCCAGGTAGAAAATAGTGAGGTAAGAGCACCTTCTATTTTGGGACCAAAAAAGCGGAGTGGAGAAGATCTCAAATGATGTCAGAAGGGGTGGGAATAATTTTCCATTAAAAAAAGCGCTCAAAAAGCGCTCAAAAACCCTAAAATAACTTTAAAATAATGTTTAAATGATGTCAGAAGGGGTGGGAATTATTTTCCTGTTAAAAAAGCGCCCAAAAAAGCGCCATAAAGTATGTAAAAAATTAATTCATAAACTCATCTGGGTCCTTGCCTGTCTTGGATTATAGAAAGTATAATAATATATGTATTATTTTATATATCTATCTCAGGCAAACACCTGCCACTTATATAGCTTTGAGGTAATTACCTGTAGTCTAAAAGAGCCTGAGGCAACTACCTGAGATCTGTGGTAGATACATTGATGTTAGGGCAGATACCTGAAAGATATAGGTTACTACCTGTTACCCATATCACTTTCAGGTAATTACCTATAGTATAGACTAACTCAAGGTATATACCTATGAGCTATGGTAGACACCATTTATATTAAAGCAAGTGCCTAGAAGATACAGGTTGCTACCTATCTTATTTTTAAATGATAGATAGAGATTCTTAAGTTATATGGAATCAGATATCTGCTTTCAATTTACAGATAGCTACCTATAATACTCACCAAATTGATAAGATTACAATTTTATAGTGTTAGCATCTATATTTTAAGCTACTAGTAGTAAATACTGTGTTGCTTTGTGTGGTTAGAGTTTTATATTATTTTACTCTTATTATCATGTCTAATATCAATACTCAATAGCATTTTATATGTCACATTTACATTTGTATAGCCTATTGGAGAGCATGCTATTTAATGAGAAATAGGCACAATTATATAGAATTTACACTATCCAAGTCTTATAAACACTTAAAACAAGATAAAGGCATCAATAGAATAATTGAAAGCAATATCAGAGCATAAATGCCTATTTTATAGCCTATTTTTCAGAATCAGGACCCCTGACACCCCCTGTCACATCACACAAATATGGTATTTACCAATAAAGCCCAGGCAATAGCTTGAAATCTTTTATACTATATAGGTAGCTGCCTAAACCTCAATTTAGCTGAATTCCAGGAAAATACCCTATTGCAGGCTTAAGGTAGAGGTAGTTGCCTATTGAGGTAACCACAACTAAAAAACCCACCTAAGAGGCCCAACTGCTCACCTCAAGGGATGGACCTATTAGGTCCTGTATGGGGGGTGACTGAAGTGTAATCCCAATAGCAAGGATCTGGTATGATGGTTGATAATGTGCCAGGAAAGAAGTATACACGGCCCCAAAATGCGCCAAGTCTGAGCTTGTTTTGTGGATACCTTTGGCCTTCAATGACTTCTACTCGGCTTGGAGAATCTTACCTGGGCGTCCCATGCACCTTTGGCCAAGTTTGGCGCCTGATTAGATGCCACGAACAAATCGTTCGGGGCAATCAATCAGACATCAAAACGGTGAAAAGGCGCACCTCGCAGCACCTCTACTTACCGAACCTGCCGCACCTCAAGCTCAAGCTCAAGATTCTTCAAGTCGCCTGCTTCCCGTGACCATCACCGGCGCTTTCCGGGTCTCGTCGTCCACATCATCACACCGACATCAACCACATCTCTCACACCTTCTCATCATCTTCTCGCTGTCGTCCGCGTCGTCGTCGCCCTCATCAACAGTCGGGACAAAATTGGGACATGGCATATATGGGTACATGGGTTGCTGGGTACGTCTCCAATTACTCAAATATAGCCTCGTATTAATCATTCTAGTCTAGGATCAATTAATTCTACTTGAGTACGCGAAGCTTCCAGTCTGTCAAGTTGATCTATAGTAGTAAAGTATGTTCATGAAGAGTCTGAGGTTTGTAAGAGGATGAAATTGGCAAGTAGACGTTGGTTCTTCTCGGGGCGAATAAGATGATGGGATACCGTGTGCCGGCGTGGGTGTCGAGACATCAGAGTGGTGGTTGTGCCAGGTGCTGGAAGACGATGGCGGTGGTTTAGAGACAAAGTATTTTGGGGAATTGGCCTCTCGATTTCAGAGGTAACGGAGCGATGTAGGTTACGATGAAACCTATGGGCGAGAAGTTTACTTGAAAGCCTTCAGCAGAAAGACAGATAATGACCGTATAGTTTACATGGAATATTCGATACAGTCACTGTTATTAGTCCCGGCTTGAAGCGGTGGGGCCCGGTACATTCTTTGTAGATACGGTACAAGATGACCATCTGGGTATTTGAGATGGCTGCAACTGATCGACTACTGAGAACTGATCTCTACACATCATCATCTGAGTCCGAATCTGGAATCATACCTGGCTGTAAAAGAGGAGAAGTGTGTCCCGAGTCATCTTGCACTCGTAGTCGAGCAAGGTCCATTGGCAAACATGACTCGAGATACCGTTTATGGTAGTAACTTTGAGGGAGACCAGGTGGTACAGCTTCGTTACGACTTCTCTGGTCCGTCCGATCCCTTATATGCCTTGGCCTTCGAGGTTTCAACCACCTTACGTGCTCGAGTACTATGTCTTCTACCTCAGACATCAGGTTCCCGATCTCCCTCCTACGATATTGGGGTACTGTCGTCCTTAGAAGAGAAGGATGGCGCGGGTCATCCTCGTCGGAGGATTGTCCAGCTGCCTCGAGAGTGTTGAGCAGTACTTTGAGATGACTCAAGCGTATCGCCTGACTGGTATGTGAAGGTAGAGTAGAGAGTTTCCAATCCAGTGCTTTGATTCGTTCTTCAAATTTCTGTCCAAACAATTTAGGCAACCTCATTCGAAGATCAGAGCTATCACATACGTGAACTTTTCGAGAGCGATTGAGTTTGGCAAGGGCTCTCCCCGACACTGTTTCAGCGACTCTGGTGGAGATAGCACTATCTGTCTCGAGATTTCCCGAGGAATCAACGCGTTGTCTACACAGTGCCCACGACTCCTGTGCTTGTTCGATTGATGACCAGAGAACGGACGCTATCAATTCGCGGTTGTGGATCTGGTCCCTGGGAAAGAGGTTGATTTTGTGGTCTATAATTGCCTTGCTAACCATGTTGTCGACGACTTTCTTGTTCCACAGACATGGCCTCCACCCTTCACCGAAATAAAGTGTGAACTTCCAGCGTTCATCCTCTGGTCCGATGCCTTCTCCTCGGTGATAGGCGCTTACGACGTCAAGATCCGCGTCGACGTAGCGGAAAAAGGCATTGATCTGGCTCATACCAGTAACTTCCTTGATAAGACAGCGCAAGTTTTGCTTCCGGACTTCGGCATCAGATATAGATTACTAGATATAGCCTTGAAAAACGTACCCGGAGTTGCGAGAGCGCTGAGGGAGTTAGTAGGGTTTTAACCTCGCTCTTGAGCGCAGCCTGGTGCGCTCTACTCCCTGGAATGGTCCTACGTATCCCGGGCGAAGGCGTAGCATTACTTGAAGGACCTTGTGAGGTTGGCTGACCCTGACCCATCCTTATTCCAGCAGCCATCGCTTGATCGAGGTATTGTTTCAGCCTTTCAAACATGTCATCGGGAGCGCTACCTGTATCATGATGATTCGCACCACATTGCTGATCGGGAGTCATCACTGGAGGCGGTGAATGGATACTACTCCGCGAGGCACTTGCCCTTGGAACCTCTCTTGCCCTCGTCGATGTGTTGGAAGGGTTTGAAGGCGATGACGGCGCAGGTGCGAAGGTCGTTTCTCTTGGAGCATGCATGCTACTCTGCAAGGAAGAACTCGGCCCTACAAAGTCCCTTAAACGTGTCTGCGTCTGATCGGGTGAGAATGACTGGTTCCGAGGCGGTGGTGGAGAATCAATGGACATTCCCGGAGAACTGCCTCTTGGAGCATGGATGCTGTTTTGCAAAGAGCTATTTGCATCTACGAGCACCTGTGTAATATTCGTCATTGGCGAGTTCGAAAGCGGTTGAGCTTGCTGAGATCGATTGCGAATAGTGTTGAGCTCTATGTCCCGATCTCCCTGAAATTCTGTGAGGAGCCGATCAATTCCATCTATTTCGCAAGAACATACCGCCTGCTTAATGGCTTCGTCCCTCTCTCGCCGCTGGAAGGAGATAAGAGTCACCCAAAGCAAGAGAATTTGCGAAACTTACTAGATCATGCGACTGCAGCTGTTGCCTCTGTAGTTCTTCAGCATCCTTTCTGATCTGTACCAAGTCAGTGATGATTTTTTTTGCAGAGTTATTTTGAGGATTGTTACCTGCTGTTGGTATTCATCCCCAAGTTGCTGCTAAGAATCAAAACAAATGTTTGAGGCGAGCCTCACGGAACCAACGGTAGCCTCACTCACAGATTGAGCCAACTCGACCTCTTTGGCTGTGTACATGGAAAGTAGTCTTTGATGCTCTTCCTGTAGGCCTTTAAGTCGAACTTGTGTTGTCAGAAAATGATCGTGCAGTTGTTTCATGT
Source organism: Paramarasmius palmivorus (assembly GCA_037176845.1). Lineage (NCBI taxonomy): Eukaryota > Fungi > Basidiomycota > Agaricomycetes > Agaricales > Marasmiaceae > Paramarasmius > Paramarasmius palmivorus. Next base: position 87,412 of record JAYKXP010000101.1, read on the forward strand.
GGTTCGAGTGATATTCCAGTTTCGCCTCGGCCTCTTTGCGGCGGTCGCGTTCCTACGGGAAAAAGTTTGAATCATTATTCCAATGCGCAAAGGGATAAAGAATCACCTGATCAAACTGCTCTTGAGAAGGGCCTGGGACTGCGCGAACCTTGTTTTCACGGGGACGGCGAGTTGATTCTTCGTCCCGTGGTCGCAGCCGTGGTCTCGAGTTTGTCACCACATGCACCTGCAGGATCGTGAGGACAACGTATTTAGTCTAGGGTTAAAGAACAAAAGGCTTTATACCATCGGCATGGGGTCGTGATTCGGCTGAAGCTGGTGAGGGGTACTTCGAGGGATGGCTGTCAACGTTGGGCTTTTTCAAAGCCAGTGGGCGCACCAACCTTTGCCACGTAGCCGATCCCTGCAGATGCACAGATGCCGTTTGAGAGGTATTGCTTACGTCGAAAATTTCAGCATCCTCCTGTAATGCAAGTTTAAAACCAATAGTCAATAGCATAAGAAGGGTCGCGACAAAGGGTTCACGGACCATGTTGATGCTTGGCAAGTATCCTCTAATTGAAGTGACGTTTGGTGACGAGCGAAAGTAGAGGTCAGATTGGCGCCAGGCGTAGTAGAGTTCTTTTTACAGTGGTTAAAATAGTCTGGGTTGTGTTTGCCGTTCATTCTGTTGTAGTAAAAATATATTTGGTTCTGCCAGTTCCGAGTCCCACGTTATTGTTCTGCACTGGTGTACCAAAGCGTACATCCCCGTCGGTGATTCAAGTGATTGATCATCCAGAAACTTCGTGGGACACTAGGAGCATACAGATCCGGTTTGACAATCAAATGGGCTAGACAAGGTGGGAATGAGTGAGAACGGATATGCGGTCCTCATTATTCAACTCGGAAAGGAAGAGTTGACATGCTAGTTACAAAGAGATTCGAGCTTCTCTTCTCAGTACCTAACCAACCGTGCGAGTCACGACTAAAATAATCGGATAGGCGACCGAACTTTGCTGTTCCTTTTCTGGAATCTAGAAACATGCGGGGAAAATCTGTGCAGAAGGCGTCAAGTAGCGTCGTAAATTTGACGATAAGACCCACAGAATGACAAGCTGACGAATCATTGTCCTATCTTTGGGACGCAGATTCACGACGCTCCGTAACGATCCTCTCCCGACCCTCATGATGATGAGATCTCCCCGAAAATGGTATGTAGGATGAAGAGGAAGGCGGCTAGAGCGTTGGTAATATATCCGGAAACGACCACCGCGAAATATCACATCACAGTCATGAATATAGGGCTGAGGTCGAGCCCAATGCGTGAACCGATGCTCAACGAGCGGTACTCGAGGGGAATTCGGAAAGGAAGCTGGGGAGGTGGAAATGGTGGTGATAGCCACGATCCCTGGGGGTCTATTTGCCGGGATCCTATATCCTCTGAGCACAAAAAAGTGCTTTTCCTGTATACTTCAAAGGAACAGAATACATATCCTATGATTAATGCTCACCTCATGAAGATTAGACCTACTTGTTGGCATAGATATGGTGCTCCGACACCAACAAGATTCAAGTGATCAACTTGGCGGAATGTTCGCTGAAAAGACGAAGCACACAATCAAGCCACTTAAGGATACATCGCGGCGGTAATATTTGTGATGATTATTTGCGGCCCTTTGGAGCCCGTAGAAGTTGCGACGTAGTTCGGGATATTATTGCCGATTCATGCTAGGCCTGGGGCGATACTATCCGTAGGTCCTACGTTATTGTTCTTGACTGCATGGGAGACCTATGAAATTTGAGTGAGACCAGGGAGTAAATTTTGGCCGACCCAGTTCCTTGCCATGTCATGCATATGCAACATGTGTCCGCGTCCGGCTCTCCGATGATACCAGGTACCGCGAAGCTTGTAGTTGGAAAGACAAGCTATCATCTCGACGCATTTGTAAAATTATCCATGGCACCGTTTCTTATGGCATGACTGTGAGACTGTTCGCACTGCTCTGTGATGTGCGGCGGAAAATCAGCAGTCTAGATTCTCTATAATGTCTGAAATCAGTCCCAGCATGAGAACAAGAGACCATACTACAGCTATTCGCGAATTCCTTCTAGATCTTTTGCACTTTCGGCAATGTCTTTCCGCGCCGAACTATCTCTAGAGCTTTCTGTCAATGTCGACACCCTGAGCAGCACGGAGGGATCCCTAATTCAGTCCGAAATTGAAGACCTCCTTATGAACGACATTGAACGACTGTCACCTATTTGGCTACCACCGCCTACCTCCCAGTCGGGGACATTGCTTCAGCGAAATCAAAGTAGAGTATGGCACGGAGGAGTGGAAAGATGTTAGTAGGCTCTGTCAACAGGTGAGTTGATGCACCATGTATCACTATTCGCAGATTCACCGTCCTACAGTGTAGGTCATTCGATCACCAGCAGCGTCGATTACCATGCACCGTTCGACAATGGGTTACGGCGCGCCTCACGCAGCGTCAGGTTGAAGAACTAAACCAAATGAGGGTGTTGTATGATGCATTCGGTGCACGTTGGTGTAATACGATTCCACGAGACGTAGAGGCAACAGCAGACATCCTGTGGAGGCACCAAGAAAGGACGAATATTATGACCTTGAGAGCTGTTTTCGACCGTGTATCGGATAACGAAGACTCGGAGGATGATGCAGAGGAAGGAACGAATGAGACCTGCGCAAAGAACTGCAGACTACGATATCCCGATTCTGATACGTTTAGGTATACCTTGTACAGGTAGTTAGAACTGATCATTTGGTCTGATTACTGAAAAGAGAAACTGAAAACGCACTTGTTATTATCATGTTGGTTTAGGGAACTGAGGATACCTGAGAATCAAAGGCATTGGGGACTCGGGAAGATTGGAAAGAGTCGGCACACGTGCAAAATTCTGATCTCATCAGTAAATCTTTGTAATTCGTCTCAATTCATCCTAATTCACCCCAATTCATCCGATCATCGACGACAACCGGGTGGGCAGATGTGTGAGCGTCGGTAGGACCGGTAAGCGGCCGTCCCTGCTACTGCGAATCGGTGGGACCTAGTACATGAATAGAGACCTGATACTAATAGAGAGCTCTAATTGGAACTTTATGTATGTTTCAGACCAGACTAATGCTCTTATCAACTTGACGTTCTCTGCTAGGCAATGGAAACTTGAAAGTGGATTGTACAATGATGGGTAACCCCATGCACTCTTCTTGTCTTCTACCATTACTGACCGCCATCTGGCGTCAGCATGACGAGACCAGTGCTGAGCGCTGCAGCGTCATCACGGAATATTGCTGACAAAACTAGCGGCAAGAACGCATGAAGTAATTGCCATATAAGGAAAATTCGTGATGGCTCTGCAAAAAAGTGGCGGATACGATCGAACTAAGTACAAGATCCACTATCTTAGTATCTAGCAGCCCGGATAGCAGAAAAACAAAAAACATGTCTTCAAATTTGTTGGTAAGCGTTCTTGAACTAGTACACACAAGAAAGGACAAGGGGAGAACAGGGCTAAAATTCACATAGATAATAAAGGGTGAAGTCCTTAACATCAGATACCCGCATTTCTCCACCTTTCGACCACCGACGCGTATAGGTCTGATCCTCTGAGCTCAGAGACATCGAGTAAACGCTTTGCGGGGCTTGATAAGTCCTATGTGATACTTAGATATGCGAAAGAATGGCCAATTGGAAACGTACAAGCAGGGCTATGTAAATCGCGAGAAAGCCGAAACAAACACCAAAGAAGGCGATATACGGATAACGACCTTGCGTCTTGGTGTTCGGCGCTCTCGGCGCTTTGCGCCAGATCTGTATGCTGTTGTTTTGAATATGTTGCTCAGTGGAAGCCGTTATAATGAGACATTTATCCTCGGTGTCGCATGTCTATTGGTATACGAACACGTCAGCACCTGAACAAGTTTCTAAAAGATGCAAAATTCGGTACAGTAATGCTTTGAACCCAGCCGCTTCCAATGGGGAGTAGGTCTCGCGGGTCGCCTGTGCGCCGATCAAAGATATAGACCACACCGTGGTCGCTTCCCGTGATGACCAAACGACCTCTGTCGTGAAAGGCTACGTTTCTCGACCTCCTTCCCTCGCCAGGGACAAGTAATGTCTTGATTCTAGAGCCTGTGCTCAACTTATAGATTGCAATGCCTTGTATTACGTCGTCAATGAGGAATACATCTTCATTGACATTAAGGACTCCATCCCCGCTAGAAATATCGTTAGCACACAACTTGTCAAATCCAAACAGAACTATTTGCTCACATGATGGTTCCTGTGGTGATAGTCCTCTTTATGTTCGTCTCTTCGTCAAGAAAATAGCTGACAGAAGTGCTTTAGTTTGCATTGACAGGAACTATCAAAGACCTACATTTCACCGGAACTCCGACTAAATGCGACGAGGTCCAAGCCGTGCTCCCCCTTTCCCCCAAAGGCCACAGCCTGTGGAGAGAAGAGGGGAATTATTGTTGAACAAAGCGGAGTAGGGATCATGTTGCTGCTCAGCGCTAGTCTGTGTATACTACCAGACCTGTGGGCGATAGCTAATTGGCAGGTGGTTGCCTCGAAAGCTATCGCAGTAACCTCACGGCGATCATGCGGCCCTGCGTCCAGTGCTTTGCAGTAGATTTCCACAAACTAATCGAACTAATCAGTAGTAGCAAACGTCATAGTCAAACCCGATACTCACTTCTTTCGCGGTATCATCGAGTTGCCATATACATATAAATCCTTCTTGTGTGCCATAAATGAGTACATCCTCCTCGCTGTCTGGCCGCGTAGCCCAGACAATAGAGGTAGTAGTACCTCTGTCTGCTGCTCCTGTAGGCGTAGCAACCGGTGAATAAGATGCTAAATCCCAAATACTGGTGCCAGTTAGCCCTAGATGAGTAAAGATGAGTAAAGATTAGCCGCATAATAGCTCGCGGTCTTACCACCACAGGCTAGGAATGTTCCATCTGCGTGTACGCTGAGACAGACAGCTGGACCATGGTGCCCAGACAGTTGAGCCTCAAGCACGTATAGGTTCCTCTCAGAGCTGGACATGAGTGCTGGTGACGCGGATGTCGAATGTTGCCAAACTATTGTATTTATTTCCAGCAAGTATTACTGCCTGCCTGAAAATTTTGAGTCCTAACGATAGAAGCGAAGGTTTTCTCTCACAAAACCTGTGGAGCATTTCTCGCGGATAAGAGATTCGAGATCGCGGTCTTTGCAGTGTGCCTTCATCTATGCTGGCACAGAGGCTTTCTCACAAAAGCCTCAAGAGTGTGCTCTTTGAACATGCCCGATTTAACTTGACGCTCCTCACGCGAAGGGTTGATTTGCAATTGAGCCGTTCGGTGGGGGAAAGTCGAAACTGGAGAACCTGTCCGAAACAATAGATGATTCTAGAGCTTTCTGACTGCGTGAGAGCAAATAATCACAAACAATAGTAGTAATCACCCACGTTAGTCACCCGAAAACCTCGAGCATATGGGCAATTTACTATTTGCAGCACACAGTTCAGCACGTAGGGGTGGAATATGATAACTACGGGACTCCGAGTCTCCACTGGGTGGCTACTGACTTCGAGCGAGCTCGGGTCTATCGGATACCCACGGACGCAAACACAATAACAATACTATTATTACCATCGTCTTCCGAACTTCAAATACGCCCTTATCGTATTGCTGTCTTCATTCTCTAGGCCTGGTGCCATCCTCAATCTTCACTCTCGCTCCTCACATTCTTTACTTGAACAGCCATGGACATCTCCCTGAGTTTTGGTGCTCCTACCTGCCTCGGTCCATATGCCGACAACACAATCAATCCAACCTGGCTTTCGCTCGCCGACTCAACATCGGAAACGGTACTAGCGTCTCATGGTGCCATCTATTTGCCTATGGACAGTTCGCCACCAGCAAGTGATAACGACCAAGAGATGATCGACACGTTCGTTTATGACCAAGAATTGGAGGGCGAATATCCATTCTGTGATCGTGTTCCTGAGGCATCAGACACGTCAGTTGCTTCTAGTCAAAGCAAGGTACCCTCTCACACTATCCTAGTGATACTTATATCAACTAACGGATGGTTGACAGCCGGGAAGTGTTGACTTCGTAAAGGAAGAGCCTGTCATCGAAAGGTTGATACCTTCAGTTCGGGATGGGGAAACCTGTACTTCTTCCAGTTCCATCGTATGGCCGGATACTGCATGCGACAAGGTACGAGGTCGTTTCAATCTATGTCACAAAATGTGTCTGATGAAACAATACCTAAGGTTCCTAGTCTTCTCTGTTTCCTTTTTCATTGCATTGATTGTCGATCCTATTTACATCCTAGGATGAAACTAGCACTTCCGTTATCAGCCACCATATACCTGAGCTCCACGAACAGGTGCGAACGACCGGGGAGCAACTTCACGAACTCTGTGAACAGCACAAGCGGCTATGCGACACCCTCAACAGGTGCCATGCCAAAACCGAGCATTTGGTGAGTTACTTGAATACCATATAGCGTTTGAAAGATAAACTTAGTGATCTGCATTCAGGACGGGTGTGATGTTGGACTTGCCGCAATGGTACGTTTGAATTCTCCGAACGGATGTCAGGCAGCTAATACCCCGCTTCAAGACCGATGGTTCCCCGTCATCTGCCCCAGCCGTCGAGAATTGGCTGACCATGGTAGAGTATTCTACAATTCTACGCAATGTCTCCACTATTCTGACTCCCGGACAAACAGGTCGAAAAACACGTACCGCACCTTGGTACCTTGGAGATACCACTTCCTGAGCTTGTGTTTACGCCCAGTTTCACAGTACCTGTTATGCCATCCTCACGGCTTATTGAAGTTCCAAACGTTCAGCGATACATGTTCTCCCCGCCAGCTTCGGCTTTGATGTTCTCGTTACCATGTCTTCCGGACCATGATCCATTCGAAGAAACTTTTGGCTTGCAGGTATGTTAGTCGTGACAACATGACATGTAACATTCATTGAATGGTCCATTGCCCTGAAAGCATGACGCTATCTCTCCCCTCTGTTCCTCAAATACACAGCTGAAATCAAAGGCACGGTTATATCGACACATGCACCCTGCAAAACGAACAGTACGTAACTGGTATCCTGTCGCACGGCCATACTGATCGTTGACGTCTTCAGATGTTCAGGAGTGGTCTGACTCCAAAGTCCTTGAAACTACAGCGACGCGACCAGCGTCTATTTAGCAGAAGGGCCAAGTCATCGATACCGCTGCATCAATGGTTTCAACTACACGACAATTCATTTACACAATTGCAGCTGCTTCGTTGGAATCCGTACACAACCCCTCCCACCCTGCCATTCCCCTTGTAGCGCTCTAGGTACCTCTATCATATTCTGGAACATTAGATTGTAATGATTTCAAGTCCCGTCATGACAATGGAATTTTCGACATACATGGTAGCAACGTTCTCTGCCTGTCTGCATGTAGTACAAACCCTGCGCTGATCAAGTTGGTCCATAGCAGGTTTTCTGCTATTTAATACGTGGGTTAGTCATGCCCTCGAGTGTCGCAGGGCTGGCGCTTTGCGGCTTATTGAAGTTTAAACGCTCTGCGTAAAATCATAATGGGAGAGCGAAGGACATAAATCCGCGGAATGGGGAACCATCCGTAAGGCCTTAAAGATGATGTATGTAAGGATTATTCACCCGTGACCTCTCTGTTTTGACACATCAAAATATCGTACTGAGGATTCAAACTTTCCGACTTGAATAAAAGTTACCCGAATCGAACTGAACTTATTTAGTGCAATACGCGAATGAACTACCATGCACATGCGTGAGTGAATTCGGGACGGTATCCATACAGCTCCCCGTGTCGGCGTATCGCCTCCTCTGTTAGACCCATATAAAGAGGGGCAGAATTCCCAGCAGTGAATACTTGGGCCATCTGATGGTATACTGGTCGGGGCCGTGGAACAACTCGCGTTGGATTTGAATGACGTGCAACCGGTACCAGTTCCCCTTCTATTCCTTGCTTTTTTTCCCACTGGTTTCTGGGATTCTGTCTCTGCGACTCCTGCAAGGTTGGTAGAGACCTCTGCGGCGCTGAGAGAGGTGGCAGTCGAAGATGAGTACTCATTGTTGAAAGATGAAGTGGTGAAGATGGCGGAGGTGGTGTAGAAAGTGTGGGGCGAGATGTTGATGCTGCAACACGCGGTGTAGATGGTCGCGAACGAGGAGTTGAGGGTGGTGCATGTTCTGTCGCCGCCGCCCGCTCTGCCAGTTGTTTAGAATGGGTGCTTTTGCATCGGATTACTGCATTATAAGACTCAAACGATTCCGTTGCAAAGAGGATGGCAGGACCGAATTGTCGGATGTGGGCGGGGAGATGGACTAGAATGTGAAACTTTGGTTTATTGAACTACCGAATACTCCAGTTTGCTGCATGTGCCAAAAAGTTCTCAATTTCCAACTCCAGAGTGGCCTACAGCAGCTCAATTAGAACAACCTCAACTGACAGATCAATGCAAGCCTTACCAGATATTGCGGTAGATCCAGGATTTTGGGCTGCCATATGAGAGGTATAAGTTTGGAGAGTACCACCCACGTTTCGTAACATTCATCAGAAACCGGTCCATGTAGCACAAACGGTGCAACCTGGGCTACTTTGCGGAAGTCGCCGCCTGTCAGCGAACCATAATACTGGGTCAACGTATTGCCAGCCAGGAACGACGGCAGACCAAGGCCCTCGTCATTTGTGGAGGACAATCGTGCTGACAGCTCCCGTCATCTTCTCCGGCTGCTTCTTGATCTGAGTTTGAATCACATCCCGCCAGAGGTACTTTACGGACCCCAAGAGAACGACATGCAACACCTCTACTGGAGTATGAGAATGAGGGTTGAGACCTGTATCATTCGCGTCAACATGTGCTTATACGTCGTATCAATATGATAGTCACCTCTGATTCTCCAAACTGGGCTCATTGTCTGTGCAGGAAGGTTGCTTCGTGCTTGGTTGAGAGCCGCAGTCTTAGTGGCAAGAGTTCGCCGCGACTTGTACGAATCCATGAGACAGTTTACGAAGAATAGTTGATATGTATCCTTCAGGCCAGTTCGTGTACGTTTCGCTCTCAACCTATCCTTTGCTCCTACTGTCTGTGCCATCTGAAAATGGTCTTTAAGTTGCTGAACAGTTCCCGCTCGTGTGCGAGGTTCTCCAGGCTGCGGCAGAATTTTATCATCAACAATGCGGAAGCCTTGAAGTTTGAATATGTCTTGAACCTGCCACACCGACTCAAGCTTCTGCGGAGAGAGTGCGACATTAAAGCGAGTTCAGTTCGGAACGGCCTGAGACAACATGTGAGCGTCATTGACTTTGATATGGACTTATACTTACTCACGATATGTGCTCAGGTCCGAAACGGCGTGGATGCAGACCATGGCATGACTCTCGAGGCGTTTTTGCGCCATACAGTGCCGTGTATGCATATCCAGGGAGTCTATCCCAGCGAAGTTGTGACCTTCAAAGTGGTTCTCTTGGTATGTCTACGCGAATAGAGAGCCGGATATGCTGAACTAACGTGAATTGGGATAGCGCCGTTTCGTGGTAGATAACCCACATATAGTGTGGGCAGATGAAGATGTCGACAACGGCCAAGCTGACGGCGAGCCTGCGAAGAAGTGGAAGAAGACCACTCGGGCGGTCGGAGGACGTATTGCGAAAGGAAAGGATTTCTGGACCCTGTTCGACCAATACCTGACCGAAAAGGTCAATGAGCTGGGAAAGAAGATCAATGCACCGGAGTGGAAGAAGTAAGTGACATGCAGATGTGAATGACAAGCATGACTCACGGAGCTCTCAACCAGGCTTCTCACTCAACTGTCAGCCGAGGATGCTGCAGGTTTTCCTGGTCGCCGCACTGCCGGTGAGGTGAAGAAGGACCAATCCACCGCTGCTCCGATACCTCTTTTGCAACCGGGCATGCAAGTCATCCAACCCGCTGGTATGCAGCCCCATGCACCCTGTTCAGCCTGCTATCCAAACTAGGGAGGGCGTGGTTTTATGAACACTGTAATGTAAATAGCCATGTTTAGCCTATTCTATGTTAAATGAATCTTCAAATTACTTGCCTGTCGCGATTCTGCCAGTGTTGGACGCGTCGAGGGGAGGTGAGACACTGACAGAGTAGTCTCCCCTAGGCAGAATCTCAAGCGCTCGCAAGCTCGCTTTTGTTGAGCTGACAGAGCAGTGACTTTGCTTCCGTTGACGCGTCGTCAGAAGCGGCGTGGGACTGGCTTACGTCAGGCTGAAATCCTTCGACTCACAACCACCACCACCATACGTCGTTCAACATCCTCTTTCTCTTTGGGCCTTTACTGACTGGGTGAGAAATCTGACATATGACTTGTGTATATCTAAATGATCCTTTAGATTACATCGGCTATCTTTTTAATCACAAACTGCAGGCTGGATCCCCAAGATAACCCCCGTACAAAATCTCTGCTCTGTCTGGAACGCTCGCCATTCTGAGCATTCAAGTCTTACAATCCTTCAATTCATCAAATGCTCTGAAACGATTATAGAGCAAAGTCTTCAACATGGGCATTGGGTGTGGCCTCAACCTTCTCGCATTGCTTGTCAACGCTCATCATTATCGATTGTTCAGAGTTTTGAGCCTCAATGTGTATCATCAAGTACATAGTATGTACCTGCTCATTTACCTCAAGGTGGTCAGACGTATCACGCACGTCTGTTTTCGGTCCACAAACCTTTCAGCTCATGCTGAACAGTCAAGAGACTTTGCTATCACCGATTGTCAAGACTCAAGTGTGCAACATGAACTGGCTTTCATGACTCAAGTGTGCAACATGGCTTTCATGTCTTGTACCCACGACACTTCAAGATAGCTGTTTAACGGCGCACAAGACCTCAAGCCCAAGCACGCAAGTCAACATATCTGTGCATAGCTGCAAGTGTTTTTCTCGCAAGTCTTGCTTCTCCCTCTCTTCGCCATGGCATCAAGAGTCAAGCCCCTGTCAAATGTCCTCAACAGCGTCAAGGTTCTTATGCCAGCCTCACCGTATCTTGACGTCGCAGTTGGATCGTCGAAGCTACTACACCCCTTTGTCGGCGATGGCCATGATTCTAGGCAACGGTTTGTCGTGTTAGTTCTGCTATATGTTATGATACCTGTTTACTAACTTCGTTCTTTGACGGGCAATCGCCTAGCTTCAAGGTAACGGTTTGTCGTCTTATGTCTACAGCATGTTGTGACGGTTACTGACTTTGTTCTTCGACAGGCAGTCGTGGATATGCAAGTTAGCTTGGAAATAGCCGTCTTGTTTGTATGGGCGAGCCGAGGTTTCACAGTGGTCTGGTTCACTTGCGTGCACTGTTGATTGGGGTTAGAGAACCAAGGTTATATGGTCGTCTGTATGTACACAGTAATCAATATTATACAATTTTCATCTGCAATGTGCAAGGTCCCGAAACCGGAAAGAGAGCGGAATAATATGTGCTCCAGCGCTATGCTCATTTGAGACCATGTGCGTTACAACTGATACAGAACCTCATGCATATGCCAGAGGAAATTGCAAATTCTATTTTATAAGTGTTGCGTGATTCGATAGCAAGTGTGGCCTGAGGTCGCTGTGTCTATGCGTTGCTTGGTAGAACCGCCTGGCTGTGTACATGAGACCTAAGTACACACATCTAACAAACACCCAAAATCAAGTCGCTGCAACCAAACCCTTTACCCTACTCCCGCCCAACCCAAGCCCGTCTCACGAAATATGATAGCTCTATGGAACATGATCAGAATTGAGAGGAGGAATCAAAGCTTTGAGACACACCTATCGCATGTTTGATCCCGACGTGACCAACATACCTGCAAAATGACAGGGCAGTTAGTGAGAGAAACAAGATACGTACCTGAAATTAACCACTATCATGTCATGGCTCCAACGTCACGGTCCTGGGCTTGTTTGGAATTCTTCAAGTCAATATCAACTTCAAAAGCTGGGAGAAAAGACTTGAAAATCCCTGGGGAGCAGCGAAGCATCCAGCTGTGTGATGACGTGCATGCACGACACCGGCCCTCACAGAAATCGTTCGATATCATCAGCATATGTCGGATACCGTTGGTAGACGATTTCCCACTGGGTCGATAAAGAAGATGTTATGAAGAATAGAAGGATCAGTAGGTGCAGGGCAGAGTTCTCGGAAGCCCTAACCTTACTGCAGAAATCCAAATAAGGAAAGAGCGCGCACCCTTGGGCCTTGCAGCTTGCAGTCGCACCCGGACCTGACCCGGACAACTGGGGGAAGAAGAGACGATGTGTCCCGCTGGGCAGAGGATCGGGAAAGGGAAGGTGAGTGCAACAGCCTGCTTCAATGGCGTGCACGTATCAACTATTTTATTAAAGTGGACGGATAACAGCTTTCAATTAAGTGTGCTCATGAAGACATCCCGCTGCTGAAAACCACAGAAGCCCTTCATCGAAATTGTCAGCGTACGTTATCATACGATTTCCAGCCGGATAAAATCTCCGTAATAACTACGATAATGGGACTGATCACCAACCTGCCAGGTTCGCTCCGCCTTACTATCTGTCATGGTATTTAACATCGCTTGCGATCGTTAGGTAGTATCGTCAGTCCGGATACTCAAGACTAAAGCCATCCCAAGACCTCTACACAGTACGGTGATGCATGGAAACCCCCGAGTAGCAGCATTTGTACGCCGTCTTGGTCTCTGCGAATGTAACACCTTTCTCTCTCTCTCAGAGGATAATTGACGCTCCCGGCTCAGGTTCTTACACTGGGCACGTAGATATTACTGCGAAGGACAGAGTTGACGTTTCTGTCCGAATTGAGGCAGCAAATGCTTTGACTAGTTCTTCGCTTTGTTCTGAATATTTGTCGGGACAGTTAGAAACGAATGATGGCACAGTGGAGAAAGATATGGTGATTCCCATCTCAGCAGTACGAGATTCAATATGCTATTCATTGAAAGACTCGACAAAAACAGGTGGTTCTGCTCCCTTCCTCGGACTTCTGTGTAGTGTTCATTTCAGGCAATCAGGCCCAGATCAGGCCTCACAGTGCTTCAAGCGAGAACGACATCGGCAAAGGTTCTCTCGGAACTCAACGCGATTACCAATCATCTGGTGGGACTCTATCTTTACAGAGTCTTGTCGTGGTGGGGTTCCGGATATACACTTACATCCGGAATCTTTGAGCACAAAGCACAGAATTTTTGAAGGACCTTGCCCAGTATCACTCACCTTGGTCACTGCTTTCATTCAAAGTCTCTTCACAAAAATAAGTCTACCCGGAGTTGAAGGATCTCCACGAGGCTGAGGCGGCCTATGCATCAACCACCCACTCCAACCCACGTCGCCTCTTAACACTTTTCGACGAAGTTCTGAGCTTTGACGGGTTTCTTCCGACTACCGCCGATTCTGCTTATACCTTACATTCGAGGAGCATGTTTGCTACGATCCCAAATGAGTGTACTAGCACTACAAAGACAGGCACCGGTACGTTTTGGCATGGCTATTTGATAATTACTCTGATATCTTCAACAAGCACGGTATCATGTGCGCTGGCAAGAGCCTGTCACTCCCAAAGACATCGAGGCGAGCGAAATACAGTCGGGTTCAGGTTCGGAAGACGGTTCGACCTCGGAATCTAACAACGAAGACGCGGCAGAAAAGTGTTCAGATCTCGAGCGAAGTGCTCGTACCACTCGCAGTATGGACCCCAATCTCTGGCATCACGTCTATGTTGGACCATCGTGGCTAGCTCCATCCAGCACAGGTCCAAAGACTTTGCCTCCAAGTCCCGTTGAAAACGCTCGTGCTTCTAGAGCGAATGGTACAAACCGTGACACTGTGCACAAGCGGGCCACTCGAGCTTGCGATCCACCCACCAACGCACGTCCTACTTCCACGCGTGTGAAGGCTGCTCAGAAAGAAGACCCTCTATTACATGATCGTTCGGGCGAATTTTTTGGTACTCCTGTGGAGTCCATGTATCGGCTCGTAGTATGCCAACCTCTCTTATTACAGATGGAGGCTGATCATCGCATTTTTTTAATTCCAGACGCCCAGTCTACCGCTGAACCATGATCCCTCAAGCACCGAAATCAAATCAATCACATATAATAATTTTGACCCCCAAAGTCGCGAGCCTGAGGTGATTTCAGGGCAAGGCCCTCTATCTTTGTCGCATTCGGTACCACAAGACGCCATCCAGCGCACAACCCAGCGAACGGCTGCTCATGTTACTGCCGGTAACATCGAAATTGCCACACCCCAGCCGTTATATGCAATCTCCTCATCAAGTATCATCTCACGATTTGAGCAGGGATGCGCTTCCTCACAGGCAATCTGGGGCGACGGCCACGCAGGTGATAGTTCTCACACTGCACAAGCCTACGAAAATGAATTCGTACTCGTGTCTACTCGACCGTTCTTTCTCGGCACCACATATCTCAGTCCTCCAAACCCACATTATGATGTAGAAAGCAATCCTTTCTTGCTCAACCCATCGCCTAATAACCGCATATCTCACACCATTGATGACACGGTGACTTTTCCCCAGTCGCAATCATCTTACACGGCCGCGAATTCCTCTTTGGGAGTCCAAAACACTGCCGCCTCATTTCCCGAACCCCATCGCGTTGGTGGCGATTCTACCGCCTGGAAGAGGCCTGATGCAATGCTCGAATCCGATGAGATGACGCCCTTGCCATGGTCCTTATCAGCCCCTTTGGCCGCTGTTTCCACGATTTCGGGAAGTTTCCCAGAGTTCTATATGCAATATGGTGGGCATAGCAGCTCTGACATGTTCACCACTGAGATCGAGGCTGCTAGTCGTGGTGGGCACGATCTATCAACACGGTCTTACCGTTATTAGCTCTCGCGGCTGCTAGTATTCACTCCCTCCATAAGACCCTTTACTTGCTCTTGCATTTCATGATGCGAATCCACATTACGCACCTTTAGCGCTAGAGCCTAACACAAGAAACGAGGGCCCTACCAGGAATATTCATATTTCGTCGCAAAACGACTTTGGATGTAGATAATCTTGAACATTGAACGGTACTCTGGAATCTGGATATCCATCCGTTCATGCAAGTCATTGATATGGAAATCATGGATACCGTACCAACTTATTTCTTGGGTAATTCGTACATATATGATATACATTATATATAATGCTTTGTACATGGTGTATTCAACATATTTCTTGGTATATGATATAGTTCCATTTGTCTCCCCTGTTGGGACAAATCTTGCCTCAGACAGTGCGAATTCTAACGAAGCGAACCACCTTTGGCCTTGACCGAATACTAGACTCTAGGGGGTTTTCCAGTCCTGTCCATCATCAAGTGCAAGATAATCTAACTACATGATCATGCCGGATTCTCGATTTTCCTTCTCGACAATGTTCAATGTTGAATGAAAATGAATCCATCGCTTAATACACATCTTGAGGTTTCCGCGCCAGCAGGTGTTCGTTCGTCGTTTCAAATTTTAAATCTGCATGCTGCGAAAAGAGCGGTGGCGTAATTAAGAGTCAAGACAAACGATTGACAACTATAGGGCCTCTTTGATCATGCGGAGTGGTATGCTTTTTACAAGTCCGATACCGGAATTTACCAGTCCTCTCTCAGTACGGGACATAGAAGTTTGTGATACGTACCAAAATGATTCGACTTCGTATCGTCAGGGAGTATCAGACGGAGTAAGCATGAGGCCTAGAAGCGTTCAGTCCTTGTTATGGCGGGAATGGCCGTGATAGGATGAATTAGGATGAATTAGGATGAATTAGGGTGAATTAGGGTGAATTACATCATGAGAATGCCATCGGTTGAAGCCGAGAAGAGCCGAGAAGTCACTGTCGTTACTTGATCTTGATGCGACACTTTATGGCAACGCTCCAGATATTCACCCGCGTTATGGTTGAACCCCAGCCAAAACTAATCGGGTAAGAGCAGGCTGGGAGGTAACTGCAGGTAGGATCAGGTATATACGGGTAAACATCTGGTAAAAATTCCAACCGCTTACAGCGCAAAGCGCCTAACTTGCCTCTATCTACAGTGAATACCTGGAGCGTGGATAGAGTCGCGTTTCAAGCCCAACGAGATGTCGCTGGATTCCATCGGACGTCATCGGACGGTATGGGAAAAATTATGCATTTTTAGGATTTGAGTGGACGTCATCGGACGCGGTCGGATATGTACCTGACAGGCTCTTCGTTCCTCTCTCCTTCGATAGCACTGTCCCCCAACAAAATGGCCAATAAATTCTATTTTTTTCACCTCTAACTTGTTCACCTGTGTCCTTCTCTGCCATGCCGCTCCCGCAAGACAACAACTCTGAGAAACGGTGCACTTGCCAGAAATACTGCCAAGCTCCACCTGAGGGAAAGGCCGTGTCCGCGAGCACATACTACGACCATCGAAAGCAGCCTGAACTCGAAGCTAATATGGCACTGGAGGATTTGGAGAGACTTCAGAGCAGAGTTAGAGGGAAGTCTCGGAAGGAAAACAAGAAAGGGCTGGCAAAGGTACGTCTTCCTCATAGTATTGAAGAATGTTTGTTGAGCATGTTTATCTTTACTAGACAAATGGTAACCCTCCTTCTCGACTACGTTAGCCGACGCCAGGACACTTTGAAGAAGAGGATTTTCCTATGGAAGATGCCCCTCTACCCTTGGTGTACGACTCAGATGAACCACAGTTCAACGACATTCCTAGTGTCTCCGACAGCGACGATGCCCACGAAGATGAAATCACCCCCGACGACGGAAGCTCTACCGACTCTAGTCTCTCTGATGGAGAGGCTGATACGGAGGATTATGGAGAAGGCTTCGCTGCATTCAACGAAATAGTCGAGGAGAACCTCGATCAGATCCACGCAATGTGCGACTACATCAAAAACTATGATTTCGATGAGGAGAGGAAACAGTGGACTGAAGACCAGTGGGAGCAGTTTTACAATCCACCTCAAACCCTGCTCGATCTCGACACAGACCCCGACTTACGACTTTCGATCGAGTTCTACCTTGCGCTCTCCCATTCCTCTGAAGAGACGTACGCTCAAATCCGCCAAGCCTACATCAGACGACACCCTGATACAAGGCTTCTCTCCTATGACCAAGTCCGCCGTCGTCTTCAAAGCATCACAGGAATATTTCCTCTCCACATCGACAAGTGCAAGAACAACCGCATGGCTTTCATAGGGCCATTCGCAGAGCTCAACAGTTGTTCTGAATGTGGAGAGGAGTGATTCGACGAGAAGGATAAGCCTCGGTCACAGTTTACAACAGTGCCGATCGGGCCGCAGCTTCAAGCAATGTGGCGACACCCGGAGTCAGCAGCGAAACTCCGTTCTCGTTTGCAGCGTACGGAGAAGATACTGGAGGAGAGGAACAGCGAGGGTGGGATTCAAGGATATAGCGACATCCTTCATGGTTCAGATTACCTGAATCTTGTAGAGGAAGGCAAGATCACCAAGGACACGATGCTCTTGCTGTACTCGGAGGATACAGCTCAGCTCTATCGTGACAAGGAGTCGAGCACGCTGTTTGGAATTGCCATGTCAGGCGATCTGGATCCAGATATTCGACACCTTGAAGACGCTGTCATACCTCTTTTTGTCGTTGGAGGAGAAAAGGTCCCGAAGCATGATTCTTTCGTGCTCCCTCTCAACATGCCTCAGCTTTCGCGATTATCATTCATGACGCATCCAGAACATTCAACCGCTTTTTACGGACCCAGCATATACTCGCAACGACCCTTTTATTTTTCTGACATGGTGCTACGTCTAGTCCAACAAAGGGAAGGAGAAGGCAGTCGAGGTATGTGATTTGTATGCTCATTAGATCACTAACCTGATAGATTTGTAACTAGGTCACCGATGGCAGACTTAGTTCAGCAAAGGTATGTTCTGTTCCAACGTACTACATCTATTGTAACTCATACTACAAATAGATAACATTGATCGAGAAACCACTGTGAGTCTTGTTACCCTGTTCTGTCTTTAAAGTGGGATGTTGGAGTCCTGGAACTGCAAAACTACTTCGTGAAGGGAAGAGGACATAGAGAAGCGCAGAATGCGCGCGGGCAGGACAAGGCAATAGACAAGGCACCACAATTTCAGCTTTGGTTCCTTCACCGAGGGCCCGGTATATGTACTATACACATGGAGTGGGGGTGAAGGAGGTGCGTAAGCAGTAGCGCGATACGCCGCCCATTACACCCGTCCGGGCTGAACCTGCGCTTCTGGTATTCGCAGTTTCTCTTCCACAACCACAACCATTCCCCTATCACTCTGGCTTATCTAGTGATACGTATGACATGGTCTACGCTGAGCCGGGCATGGCCCAGGGCTGTCGGGTTTAGGATGAACCTCACATAAGCTCGCTGCAGGAAATATCCATGGATGCAGTATTTGTGGATCTCGGCACAGTTCGTTGCGAGTCGTGCGGACTTCGTGTGGGCGGGTGGGCAAGGTAGACAAGGGTTGGGGTGGCTCAAGCAGGCTGGACGAATATGATGTCTCGTCCACACATGCCCGTGAAGCTACACAAACATATAGCAATATCAGGTACATATGCCAAAACGGCAGTGTTTCATTTCTAGAAAACCCAGCTCTTCAAGACATACTTTGTATCCGGGTGCTAGATTATACACTCTTCGACGATTTAAGGACACAATAGCGTTCGTTTACTCCGAATAGAGGCAAGCATTCAAAGATTGGAGCTAAGAGTTTTCAACGACAAGCAAAAGCAATCTCAGAGTATTGGATAAAAGCACAAGTTGAATAGTACTATGTAAGATTCCGTGGTCGCTCTGACGTCGCCGCGACTTCCACATTGACTTGCTTCTGGTAATTGTTCGCTAACACTGGAGCAGTATCCCAATACCCATCATCCTGCATGTCAGCTAAGCATTGTAGAGAGGGTGATATAAGGATTGGTACGAACCTGTTGTCGACCTGATAATTCATTCTTAATGCGTATCCTCTGGCACCTCGCGCGATGGTGTTTCCAATGGCCCGCGTAGTATGGTTTTTTGTGGTCGAGTGCTAAGTTCCGTAGACAACCCTTGCACACGACGGCGTGTGGGGTGACCTTGTCAACCCAGGGATCGTTTTCAAGAACCTGACGTCGTACTTTCTCGGATCTCATAGGGATGTGTTTGCGAATTGAGGTTTGCTCAGGGCCGCAAGCCTTTAATATGTTAGTGAACAGGTGCAAGAGAATTGAAAGTTCAAACGGCCACCGTACCAGTATCCTAACTCGAGTTTCTACATTAGCCTTGACTACGGTCAGTACAACGTAACTACAACAAGAGACGAGTGTCTTACCTTCTTCAATGGCAAAGTTGTATCACCTGAGGTGGGCTGTGTCCTGTGACGAACAACAGGACGATTTGCTGCGTCAGGTTCGTGACTGATCTGTCCCGTATTCAAGGACGGCGTGACATTCAAGATAGACGCCACAGAAAGCCTGCGAGGATCGATTGTGTCCATTGAGACGAATATACCTGTTAGCCTCAAATGCTGAAGGAGTGATGTCTTTGGGTGGCCGATGAAGGCTGGATGAGAGTACACAACGAAGCGAGCTCTCCAGTCAATATTTCAATCCTTGCATATTTGGATGAATTGCCTTATGGAGATAGACTTTATAGCCATCCCCCTTCTCGTGCTAATCTTATAATGATGGCAATAATCTCTTTCTCCATCTTGATCAATAACGTTCCGTTCTCGTGGTGATGTCAATAATCCTTTCCTCCATCTTGATTCATTGTTCCTTGTTCATCGCTTGTCCATGTTGGAGGTCTCCGGAGACGAGTACACCTCATTGCGGCTTCTGGTTCGTCCAGAATGCAAGACTCGTCGTTAGCTCCGGGATGTTTTCGAAGGTTCCGGTTTTCCCCCCCTTAGGTCATCTTACGTCGGCCTGGTATTCGCTCGTCGGGTAGCAATCTTTTATAAAATATTCTCATTCTTTTCAGGCAAGCATTGCCTACTTTTGCGCCTTAGGACAGATGGCAGGAACTGACCCACTATCTCTGGAGGTGAGCATTTTTTAGTCTGTCTCATCGTCCCAACGAACATGATTTTGCGTTCTTTTTAGGCCCAAGCTGATGACCTTGCCAATCGTCTCGCTAAATCAAACGTGGTTGAAGACCAGAAGATAACGAACGACGAGACCGGCTATGACGATAATGCATTCGATGCCTATCTCACGGCAACTACACTTTGCTATGAGAAGTGCTCTGCATCTCACCATAGACTGTTTACCGATGGGCCTGAGGTCTATGAACTGTCTTCGTCTCAATTCCCCGAATCCTTGGCCGTCATCACTCCAGAGGATGCAGTCGAGAGCGTTCAGGCCGTTCTTCAATCTAGCGCCTCTTCCTCGCAGTCACAACCTTCATTTGACATCCAGATCCTTGAACAATCGCAATCAGACTTAAAAGATCGAGTATTTGGTTCTGTGGTGTCACCAGGCCATAACCTGGCCGAGGTTCTTGATGCACCCCCGCCCTCTCTGAGCCTTCTGGGACAACCAAGTGCTCCGGCTAATTGCCTACCTCCTCCTCCAAAAGCACCATTACATTCGCGCTTCCGACCACAGCCTTCTCGCACTCAGACATGGGGTCGGCACGAACCTCCAGCGAAGATTTTTCCCAAGGTAGAGAGGGATGCCATAACGCGTCTGAATAGCATAGCAGCGAATGTGTTGTCGCTGAAGGCCAAGATTTCGGATGGAAGCCATATAGCCGCCCACGTTCATATCAAGCTCTTGGATGACACCTTGCGATCGTTGGACCGCAGCTCCATCGAAATAGCCGATATAGAGCGCAGAAAAAACGAGCGTCGCAGCAGAGCAGTCCGAGACGGTAAACCATCGAATATCATGGGTGCTGAGTTCGACGAAGCTAAGAAATTGGCAGAAACACGGCTGGAGAACTTAAAGCATCAAATTGCCATCATCTACTCTGTACTGGCAATACCTATTCCTTTGGATTCCTGTGAGTCGGATACTTCTGTGTAACCCTGCCCAGTACTCACCCATGTTCCCCAAGCACAAGCCTACAGAATGCCTATAGACCATACCGACGCCGCTACTGCACTTGTTTGTGTGCTGGCGGTCATTTGCAACGTCATTATGGGCCTCTCATTGGCTCGAACGGGGTTCATCGTATCAATGGTCAACCTAATTGTGAGGACAGTGTCAGCGGCTGTCCTCGGAGGTTCCTCGTCAATAGACCAGTCCAACAGGGCGGAAACCATCTCCAGAAACCTTCCTAAATCACTGTCACAAGCTCTTAGACACTTTTCGATCGACGGAAAATTCATTCTCTACGCCACTTGTCCCAGCTGCAGTTTTACCCATAAAGGCGTTCAACGAGGCAATACTACCCACTATCCTCATTCGTGTGATCAACCCATTCTGCATAAAGATGGCAGTAGTACATGCAATACCAATCTTCTATTTACTCGAGGCGATGGGACACTCCAACCAATCAAACCATACCTTGTCGGGTCATTCAGCGACTACCTTGCTCGCAATCTCGCCAACCCCACCTTCATGCAACAGTCCAAAGAAGCAATGAAAACCGCTCGTGCAGAAAAATCCCACAGAGGTAGTAGAAATGTCTTTGAGGCGGCTTTCATGAAGTCGTTTCGTGGACCTGACAAGAAACTTTTTGTCGGGAGCATCGATAAGCTCTGCCTCGCATTCGCCCTTCATTTCGATTTCTTCAACCCAAATGGAAACCGCAAGCGCGGCAACCACGACTCCGTCGGAATCATATCCGCTGCAAACCTCGCTCTGGACGGCGATATTCGCTACCTTCCTGAATATATATTCCTTGGAAGTATCATTCCGGGGCCGAAGGAACCAACTCTTGAAGAAGCGGATCATTTCGTCCGACCAATTGTGGAGCAATTCGTGGAGGCTTGGCGTCCAGGATTTAGAATCTCGAACACAGCTGCTGGAGCTGATGCAGTGGTTACCGAGTCAGCTGTCGTCCTATCAACGAACGATCTTCCGGGTGCTAGGAAACTCGCTGGTCTTCAAGGCGTTTCTTCAGATCTTCTTTGTACCATGTGTCCTCTTCGTAGGAATCAGATACATGATACGAACTATGAGGACTGGCCTAGACGCGATCCGGCTGAAATGCGAAGGCTAGCTTTTGCATGGAGGGACGCTCGGACATTGACTGAACGCAACACCATTTATGAAAACAATGGTGTTCGCTGGTCGTCACTCTGGCTGCTGGATTATTGGGATCCAACAACTATGTTGGTCGTTGACCCAATGCATTGTTTGTTAGAGGGGATCGTTCACTATCATTGTCGTCATGTCCTTCGTCTCGACGCTTCGACCAAGAAACAGAATGCCGAAGGTTGCAATTTTGCCTTCGATTTCCCTTGGTTGGGCTACGACGAATACGATATTTCCATGATCCCAGAAGAATACACGGTGCCGGAGGGAGAGTTGCATTATATTGACAAGGCGCATGATATACTTCGAGTAGCAATCTCTGGAGAGAAATCGTTGACCATGGATCAACTATGGACTCGCCTGAATAACCAGGTGAATGCCGCTCCTCTGCGATTTGTCGCGTACTCGTTGGGTCTCTGCGACACAGCTATGAGCGTGATCAAACCGGCGGTTCAACTCGTATGGCAGGCTCGGGTCGACTTGGCACTTGCCAAGTCAATATCTAAGGGAATTGACCAACCTAAACAGCCAGAAGACTTGTTTAATGGTACGAGTCGGCGGAGAACAAAAGCGCATTTCATCGCTCTTTTGTTGGATTGGGTATGTCCCGCTTTCTCATGGAACGCACTGGTTCACACATTCTACATCTTAGCACCTCGACCAGCCCCACCAATCTAATAAATTCACAGTTGCCAAGATCTCCAGCACACTACAACACATTCAAACTGTCATCCGCGGCACCCTCACGCCTTCGTGGATCAGTTCTGTACCCAAAAATTATGGAGAGGCCAATGCGGGTTCCATAAAGGCGGATGAATGGCGTTCTTTGAGTGCCATTTATCTTCCAATCGCCTTGGTCATCTTGTGGGGGGATAACGGTAGCATCGTCACTCAAGAAAATGCGACACAGTTTCAAGTTCTGGATCACACGATGGCATTGTTCCAGGCCACCAACCTTGCATGTCGATATACGATGAGCGAAGATCGGGCACGAGCTTACAGGAGGTTACTGAAAGAATGGGTCGATGGCTTGCATACCGCTCATCCCCATACCGAGAAGCACAAAGTGCGGCCCAATATCCATGCCGCGGCGCACCTCTATGACTTTCTGCTCTCCTTTGGTCCAGTCGTGTCATGGTGGACGTTTCCTTTTGAGCGCCTGATTGGAGCAGTGCAAAAGATCAATACGAACCAACGCATTGGAGGTGAGTTGCTTGATTTTTGATGACACGAGGGGTGTATAAGGCTATTCTTAGGTGTCATGGAAAGGACCATTATGATGTCGCAGACTAGAGTGGGCAATCTCAGACGCTGGCTACGTCGGGCGGACTGCCCCGAGGCCATCAAACAAGTGAAGCGCCTGTTTGACAGGGCGTTCATCGCGGTGGAGAAGGGCACATCGGAAGCTGTCCCCATCACAAAGACTGAACGGCGTTATCGTGCTCACGTTACCCACAACGGTGTCGTTTTCTCCCGCAAAGAGACCTGCCCTGATAACTCTGTGATCATATATTGGCCTCAAGGAATCTCAGGTCAGACTGCGGGCCAGATTGAACAAATCGAGAATATGACAGATGGCCATATTCTTTTGCACGTTCGCCGGCACCTACCACTGCCTCCAAATCAGCATGATCCTTTCGAACGGTATCCTTATTTTCCCGCAAGGACTTATTCAACTAAAATGATGGGGATACTTGATAGGATTCACCTGGACGATATCATATCTCACGCAGCCCGATACGACTTCTCTCACAACAGGAGCGTAATCTGTAACCTGTCAAGGGAGTAGCAGATTTCTGGCAGGGAAAATTTCACGATTTCTGCATCATGCATTCCAAGAATGAGTACTTGAGTATTTGCTCTCGCACCAATGACAACGAAGGAGAGTGGGTATCCTGGTGGCATCAGTATCGTGCGTGTAAATACAGAGACCCTAGCGATAACAGAAGTGCAATTCCAAGATATCTCTCCTACTCCTCAGGGTCCTTGACAACATGCGCTACAGCCTGTCTGCGTTGACGAGCATGGCTTACGTCTTTCATGTTGCGTAGCTGATCTCGAAAAGCGCCATTGATTCCCCAATAGTCTGATTGACCTTCGAATTGAGGGAACTCTCTGAGCATCTAGAACGAATAGCAAGAATCAGATGACGTTCTATGATAGTTGTCAATAATGGATATGCACCTCTGTTCTTGCGCGCTCCAGCGCATCAGAATCTTGCTCCCCGAGAGCGACCCCTACTCTGAGATGCTTTACGATCACACTCTTCGCCTTAGCCTATTTACTTTGTAAGGAGTGTACAACTTCGAACTGAATCCTTACTCGGAGTGCTTGTCGCAACGTCTCGTTCCAGCCATTGTAAGTTGAAAAACAAAAGCCGAGTGGTCTTTCGATGAGCACTGGGTGCGCGTGTTGGGGTGACGCAAGGGATTCAACCTGCCCAAAGCAACCATGTTGACGAGGAGAAAAGGTAGAATTTGAACTCGCTGAATGGCGCCTAGAGTCCGGATAAGGCCGAAAGCGAACCTCAGGCAAGAGGTCCTGGTGTATATTTAGTTTATGCCAGCGGGTCTTCGGACGCCGGATGGGAGTAGCGAACAATGGTATGACCTTGGGTCGGGGCGGGGAAAGGGGCTTAGCGAAGGTTCCTGTCGGTGAGGAGACTTTGGGCATTATGGGTAGGATGTACACCAGATAGCGATGTTACGAATATATAGCCTATGGCCCTTTTTAGTAGGACGTTTGCGACTGCTGACATTCAGGGTTTTTGAACGCTTTAGCTTGACTTGATAATGCTTATTGTCGAATGAAAATGGCGCGATCCATCCGGTAATCTGAAAAGACAATAGAGGAGCGGTTCGGGAGTGGTAGAGGTGAGATGGTTGGTGTCCCACGTTTTCTCTCCCTTTCCCATACCTCCACCATTTTCTCAGACGCTATTGTTTTATCTCGGGACTCTTACCCTTCTGGCTTAGATCAAAGTTCGACCTTTTCACGCTCTGGTGTATATTAATCCAGCATGTCCCCCCGCTTCCAAAATCCCTTTGCACGCACTTATGCCGGACATCTCTAGTGAACGAGGATTATATCAACACACGGGTACTCTAACTGGCCATCGTGGCCCTGTAACGTGCATATCTATCGACTTCCATGGTAACTTTCTGGCATGTGGAGGTGAACAGATCCCTTAATTTTTTAACGACGATTGACACATCTCCTAGGCTACGAGGGGACCTCGATCTGGCGAATTTCCTCGGAGAAGAAATTGTCAATTCCAACCGGAGCTGGCGATCGCGGTGTGACAACAGCTCTTGCGTGGATGGTCAGAGCAGGGAGTAGCTGTGAAGGTCTCGCATTTGGCACAGATGAAGGATGTTTATCCATATGGAAGTATAATCAGCAAAATGAAGTGAGTGTCCTGTGCAAGAACAGTGGCATATCTATCCTCACCACTTCTCATGTTTAGTTCGTTGAAGTTTACTCTACACGTTTGCTGGGAGGTCCTGACGGCTCAGAAATAGTTTCCTTGGCGTACGATATCAATTCTATGCAACTTGCGGTGGTACATCGCTCTGAAAACATCCATTTATTCTACATCGACGGTGCGATGGTTCCTCGGATCAAGAAGTCCCGAAAAATCTGTCATCATTGGCCACAATCTGTTGCTTTTGGGATGACAACCGCTGGTGGTGTCGAGGTCTGGAGCTTTGGCAGAGAAGATGGAGATATGTAAGTGCGTAGCCGACAAATGATGAACGAGTCTCAGGTTTCGTCCAGCCATGTTCTGAACGAAAAGGGCGAAATCCTACATACCCGCCCGACGAACTCCATTATGTGCAGTGATCCCAATTCTAATTTTGCGGAACGTTTACTGATAACCGACTACATAGTGGCCACGCCATCATAAGTGTCAAAGACGATATCATTGCTCTTGATGACACTTCTCAAGGGATCTGCCTCTATCAGCTCAGTGTTCACCATCGTCTGAAGACGTACCCTGTTCCCGCTACTTCGCGCGTTGCCAGGGGAAGGAATGTCGCTTTCGTTGATGGTAATAGTGCCTTGGCTTGTGGCAGTGATCACGGTGCCATTTATGTGTTTGATCGTCGGAGTGGTGAAAATACCGATATCTTGCGGCTTGGATTCGAAGACTGGGCACAATCTCTCGCCGTATGTAAACGTGTCCTTCCGCTTTCTTAACTGATTCCTGGCTCATAGACGGCTGAAATCAGAGGCGTTCAGACTATAGCCGCAGGCCGAACGAGCGAAAATGCCGGCGTAAATGACATCCTGATATGGTCGAAAAAACCGTCATCAGTGATCCCCGTAACGTCCGAAGGAACCTTGGACGGAGAACGCTGGAAAAGGGTAGCACTTATGATCAGTGCCCTATTTCTTGCTCAGAACATGGTGGTGCGTAGTCTTCCTTTGTGTTATGCATCCAGCTCACCAATAACTATGGCTAGTGGGCAGCCAAGATGTGCTTTTATGGTCTTAAAACAAGATTGGCCTGTTCAGAGTATCTCTACTGGTGTTCCGGTAAATAGTAACTTGTCCTTTTGTGTACGGTTTCAGACTGAAGTTACGATTTGCACGACAACGCTGTACAGTAAATTTATTTCTTGTGCTCATACGACATGTCTTGGACTATATAATGCACCACTGATAATTAGCATACCTGCGGGAAGTCGACACATCCAATAGATACGAGCCTAATCGACAAGCATTCAAACCGTAAGTAACGACCGTCGCGAGTGTTCAAGTAATTACAGACTAGAGCACAGACTAGGGCTCAAAAAGAGACTGGAACTAAAGTTACGCCACCACTGATTCTGAATCCCAGTAGTCCGAGCTGTCCGAGTCGTAGCCTAAGTCAGATGTTCTCCGGTGAGAGTGCCACCGACATGGGGGAGGCCTGATGGATATTCCCCCTGATAATACTCGTCGAATGACCCATGTTCGTCCCAACTGAAATATTGGACATGGAGGTCGAGAGAATACGGCGAGATGATTGGTTCAGGTGTCGAGACTGCTTGGCAGCTGTCGAAATCTCCATCCGTGATGAGAGGAGGCTGAGGATGGAGATGCGCGACAGTCTCCGAACCACCAGCCTCATTAGTATATGTAGGAGGTAGCGAGGAGCTCGTGATAAAGGGCCGTTGCTCGAGGATATGAGGAAGTGCATTAGAATTATTTGGTAGTAGGTGGAAGTAGTCTGGGTACAGCTTCTGTGACGGCAGTGAAGAAAAAGAAAGTCCGTGTACTTGTGGCAACGGAATGTCCGCCCCAAAACGAGGAGCGGGTGGTGTATAATGTCGGTTCGCTGAAAGAGTGCGAACGAGTCGCGCAATCTCGATAGCTGGTCCTCGCACTGTATGCTGAAGTATAGAAGTCGATTGCGAATAGTCTATCCAGTCCTTGCACCGTCTCCAGGAACGGCGTTCAGTGCAGGCGGAGACACCATCGTCTTGGTAGAACGCTGGAGGTTCTGAAAGGGTGATTGTAGCGGTCCCAGAGTCCCCAGAGCTGCTTGCAAAGTGGGCCTCGAGGATGGAACTGAAAGTCAACACTATCTTGAAGCATTTCTCCGCAGATGTAATAAACCATGTCAGGCGCTGCTTTCCGATGCACAAACACCCAGCTAAAGTAGGCCTTCCAGAGGTAGTGGCGATGTAGTGCCAGTTTCCTATAGCGAGATTGGTACACGGTACGACCTCCACATCTACGTGTCTTGTAAGTCAAACGAAAGGAAGCTTCGAACAGAGAAATCCCACCTTCGCCTTCATGATTCAGCGCCAGCTCGAAGAAGTCAATGCTGTCTTCTGAGCTTTGCGGGCATTTCGGTGCATGGCGTAGAACAGTGGCTTTCTTTGTTAACACCTTCATCTTAGTACGTCTGACGTTAGTAGAAATACCGTTTAGACACGATGAGCTGTGCTAGTAAAACACTAACTCACCTATTCTGGAACCAAACTTGCGTTTGGCGCTCCGTCATGCCCAACATTTCACTGATTTCCTTTCTTCGGGAAGTGCTAGGCTTATGCTCTGTCGCGAAGCAACTCTCGAGATGTGTTAGTTGTTCAGGAGTGACTTTATATTTCTTTCGTCTTGCCACTTCCAAGGGTCGGTCGCAAGTACCGTCGTCAAGGGTGGACTGCGAGCTGGTAGAAGAGGCCGGGGAGTATGGTGCGGATACATGCGAGGAAAGGGGTGATGCCACTTGGACTCTGGAGGTGCTGATATCTCTTCTCAAACCCTTTGTTGACTGTAAATGATTCACATGAGCCGACGCTCATCATGAATACGTTGAACTTTGTACAAACCATTGCGGTGAGTGAAGTAGGAGAAGGATTCTTATCCCTATAATCAAACAAGCCGTGGTAATTCACAGACTGAAGGAGAAACAAACGATCGCGAGCAACGAAGTGGAAGAAAGAGTTAAGGAAAACGGCCCTGTGAAATTGCCCATTCAGTCCAGATCGAGGAACGTGATCGGTTGAAATGTTCCCTCTGGCATGGGAAGTAAAGATGATTGATTTCTTCGAAGTTCGAATTGGCATTGTTTCTGAACCAAAGGACAAGAGTTTCAGGTATTTCGGGGAGCCAGCACTTCAACATGGATTCAAACTTTCTTGAGATCTAGGTACGTGCTGGGTGTATGTCAGTTTTCGCAGACCTGTCAGTAAAATTTTGACTCGGGGTTGATCTCTCACTTCTCGCCTTGACGCTTACAGTGTTGCTACTTATCCTGTCCTTGCGTACTCACGCATACATACGTTTCACCTCCTTATCCAGCCCCTGCGTACTCACGCATACAATGTTTTGCTCGATCACTGCACTATATATAGATCCAGAGAAAGTTCTTCCTGAACAGTCACTGGTCAACAATAATGTTACACGTGCATACTACCCACAGCAACATTCCGAATTATATCACTTCCCTGGACCACTTTTGATTACTGTGAGATATGTCGTCTATCGCTTATCGATATCCTCTCGAAGCCGGTGACGTGGTTTTACTCATAACTTACGGTGTTTATGTCCTTTTCTCCACTCTGGACGCATGATATGGACGTCGCGGCTTGACCTGGCTCGCACGCGCTTCTCGCGCCAAGTACTCGAGGACATAAACAACAATTCAAATCTATCCTTATTTTCAACTTAAATTCACAAGATCCTTATTCAGCATCAATCGAAAGTTCTCGACCACTATCGTACAACGTCACCTTCGAAATCGACTTTGCCTTGGCTTGCCGCTTGCGAGACGGCCCAAAGCTAGCGACGATCAGCGAGGGGAATGTTCGAAAGAATCAAGGAATAACTAGTCAGGATATTGTCCCATTGACGCAACAAGTTCAATATGCCAAGAGTCTTGTATTTACTAGAGCTTGCAACGGATATCCACTCAAGCAGATTATTCAAGGCAATGGCCGTTGAACCGAACATATGCTGCAACAACAAGTCATCGCAACAAGTGGAGCTCGTCTTGAACGGAAGGACGTGTCCAACACTGTTATAGTGAACCGACCACTGGATTGTCGCCTCGGAATCTGGTGACACCGATGAGGGTTTCAGCGCTGTGTCAAAACCACCACCATCGACGATGTCTCACATTGTCCCCTCCAGTATAATCGACTCTTCATGCTCAATTCTTATCGGAAACGTCACAAAATCTATTGCAGAGTCACTTTGCGACGTGGGTCGTGCAAATAATTGGTGGAATGAGGACGACTCGGGAGAAACTCTACTCTCTGCTCAGTTTCTCCTTGCCTTTGCTCTATAACCTCAAACTCCGGAGCTGGTCTAGGAAAGGGTACAGACAAGAACCTGTGTGAGATTCTAGTGAGCAAAGAAAGACAATGAAAAGCGAGTGAACCAACACAGCATAAACCAACTTGCACAGCACAGCGTTTTCGCATTTCTAGGTGAGCTCTTCATCATCAGCTAAGCTTGCAGCACCCGCCAAAGAAAGCTAGCCCAACAGAACAACGTAATCTTTGACCACAGGCTATCTGTCCTGTTCGTCTCGATCATGCAGGCTGGACGCAATCCGATTCTGAAGCAATCCTTCACATCTATGCCTACTTAGAACTTCGAAGCAAAAGAGGAATGCCTGCATGACGGCGTTCGCCTCGATTCGTAAATTCAGTAAAAAGGGCGAAAGGCTGAAGTTGGCCAACATACTCAGGGGCATTTTTGTATAGAACTGGCGGTATGTATTGGAGCATATAGATAAGTATTCCAAGTGGATGTGACCGTTGAAGCTGGTTCTGGGGACGTAGACTTGATAATGGAAGTTGGTATCTGTAACGCCAATACTAAGCCAGCAACCAGGCGAAACGGAAAGGTACTCAGTCTATACGCGCTCTCTCATACATACCCCACAGCCATGTCTCCAGTAGGCATGTTGGTATTACACCCAACTAATACCAGGTTACCCAAGGTTGCGAGAGTAACAGAACATTTTCGGATCCTGAATGTGGTTCTCTAAAACTGGAAGATGTTAGAAAAAATCAATAATTCGAAATGAGTACATAGCTTGGATTTCGGCCGTTCCTGATCGTGAAATGAGAACTGAAAGGACGAGGTGAGCTAATGGCTAGACTGGAACGCACATCACTATCCAGCAAACACGGAGTAAAAAGAGAGATGAGATGCGCAATGCGTGATTCTCCACTCATCGATGCATTGTGACTTGGAGAGTCCGAGATCGGAATCAGAAGTTTGGACCGCCGCTTTATCTCAGCTCTTGCACCTACTCCAATACCATGGATTCAGAGACTCGAGGGAGGTCTCTGCATGATCACAAAGTGGAGAAGGTGAACGGTCAAGAATTACACGGCTCACTGATTGAAATGATATCAGCTGAAGCCTGAACATATGAAAACAGCACCCTCCAAACGATATTATAAAGCAGAGTTTTTCATAGCCATAGGACTGAGCAATCCCGACGCGAGGTTTGGAATAGCCGAACGAAAACAGCAGGCGAAATTGCCGCTGGTTGCTTGGGATTGGCGTGAGAAGAATTCACGTTGCGGTAGGGACTACAGCAAGTAGCCGAGTAACGAAGCTAGGAAGCCGCAGCCCCTGTGAGAGATGGAAACGAATCGGACGAGCGTTCCATTCAGGTATTTGAAAAGAAGTCGCTGTATGCTAGGAGAGTCAGAGAAGGACGACCCTGTTCTGCGAACAGGGAATAGTCACCTCCATTCTTTCTTATACTCTAAGTATCTTCACGTTGGTCTCTGCAAGTTTCCGCTTGAGATAAACATTTTCCGTCGGTATCTCCTGGTACTTAAGTACGGTAAAGCAACGGTCACGTATTCTTTTGAGAACGTACCTCGTCCAGAATGGTCCATTTTCTTCCTTCCGCGTGATGCGAGCACTGTACTTTCTGACTACTGACAGAATCTTAACATCCCTAACGGTCATACGTACCAAAGCAATACAGCATGACCGCACCTCTCGTCAATGAGAGCACGGAGAGCGCTAACGCAGAAATACGCGCTGGGCTCACCGAATCTCTAGAACCACTCCCTCCGTATTTTAATCATGTGAGTCCTTCCACGACAGCATAATGCCTCGCCAACATACACTTCAGTCGTAATTCCCGCGCAGTCAGTGGGTTATATGTGCTTTCAGGGTCCCCGTATCTTCTCCTGGTCAGTACACGGACATAGTGCATTATATGGGTTATGGTGACGGCCATCAAGGTACGCAGATGGGGTGGTCTACAGGTGCGTGTTCGGAAGGATATAAGGACTGTACTGGTTGGATGGATGTCCGGTAACGGGCACTATGGGACTAAAGAGGTAGTGAACATCGACAAGGTGACCATCGTCGATGTCGAGCATCGTGGCACCGTTAGATGGGTCTACAGTGTGGTCGAAAAACTCGAGGGAAATAGGGCCTCGAGTGCCAGTGAGAAGGAAACGGTCTGGGAGTGGACGTTAGTTGGTGATGATTTTTACGGATAAAGAAGTGAGAAGAATGTGTCCGAGGATACCGCAGTCGAGGAAATCGTCGACTCCCTGCCGGTCACTCGATGAACATGTTTGCTTGGAAGAGAGTGCTTACTCGAAAAGAGGTTGCAGAGATCGAAATCCGAGCTTGGTGGAAGGCATTCGACGCGGGAGTACGGCGAGTTCTCATGATTTTTGGGGTTTATATTCGTGTGGTACGAACTTGGTAGGTAGGAGGCATGCTGACCGCGATTCTCATACTGTTATGGGCACAATTGTTAGCTTACAGTGGTCTGTAATCATCGAAGGTACCGGGACCATGCCTGCGGAATGCAGGGTACTTTGATAAGGAAACGTTAGTTGGAAGAGAAAAAAAGATAAGTAAAGGCGTACGTCTTCAGTTTTCAATTACCCTAGCTAGAGCTAGGTACGGGCATCGTGGTTAAAGCGATAGAAGAGAGCTCTGGTGAATAACAAGTGAATACCTGGAGCGTCCCCTTATAAAGGATTGTTTCAAGACTACTCGGACCCGCCCGGAGTCTCACACTCATTTCTATAAGGTTCGCGCAGTCGACTCGGGGACAATGTCATGTGTTGAAGTTTTACCTTCTCGATCTCGACGCACCTTGGAATGGCCTTCAATCCCCTTCTCGACGGATAATCCTGTTTACCGGATACAGTCCTACGTTTTCTCGTACACGAAGAAGGAAGAGCAACCGAATGGACACCAGAAATCACTACATTCTGTAGGACGATCGCCCGACCCGTTGGGCTATAGGGCACGAAAGTTGGTTGCTGGGACATGTGGGCAGGATGGGAAGGGAGCTCTGGTTGGGCTGAAGAGTAGTGGAGTGGACATTGGTCAGTGGAATCAGTTCATAATGCTCATTGAAGGCCGAAGATGTGTTCTCCCTTTCGGTTCTCCTAGTGTTTGCTAATTCCTATGCTCAACGTAGGTTATGTCAGGAGAAATCGTAGCACTCTGTAATCCGAGGTAGTTTTACCATTGAAAACCCAGGACTTCAAACCATGTGCGAACACTACAGGTATATCCACTCCGCTGACTCCTTCCCTGTTCTCAATAGCTCGACGATTTTTACTTTGCCATCGCTACATTCTCAGTTATCCTACGAATCTAGACATACCCTCAACAGGAGCGAATTGCAAGCAAATAGCTGTAAATTACTTTGAAGCATGAAGGCAAGGATGGTGCTCAACTAGGAACTGTCAGGGAGAGTGCCAAGCCGATGTGCTAAAGGTGCGTCGAACTTGGTTGTCAAAAAGACATTTTCATCAGCTAAAGTTGAGACTTAGGTGTTACATACTGATGAACTTATCTTTATGTGCCCTCACCACGACATTGTGTGCGATTTCCCCCGGATCCTCCCCGTCGCGGTCACTCGTGAGGGCTGTTCTCTACCCAACAGTGCGGCGCGATTGTTCAATACCCACATATCAACATGGCCTCGGTAGTCTGTGATAGACTTTTCGCGATTTTGTTGAAGCCTGGGCTTGGAGTCTGTCCTCGGCGGTCGTCGCTATAGAAGGTCAGTATCTCTAATCGAGATTCATACTCCTCTGTTTGTGATGTTGATGATGTAGGTGGAGCGCTCTTGAAAGAACGCTTATCAAAGAACATGACCCGACATTGTGCGACCTTGGGGGTATGTATTCTGTCTCTCGGAATGATATTTCCTAGTGTACTGACGGAGCTTAAGGGGTTGATATTCCTTCGTGGTCAACACCAAGATTCTTGCTGCGGTGTGGCATATTTCTAAGGCTCTTGGCCATTACCTCTCCAACTAGGCCTCGGTACTTCAGTCTCCTCTCGCGATATGCAATCAATCTCTTCCTCGCATGTGTTTGGTACTCGTACACCCGTACCAGCTGATGCTTTACAAAGTTACTGGGTGGTGACCCATAATCACATTGCAAAGTATCTGGGACCCTCCCACAGTCATCCTGCTTTGCTTTGCAGGTCAGTTCAAATGGGCGTTTTCGCTAATCCCAATTAGGAATAGCAAGCATTAGCATGAATTATATAATGTCCACCTATAATTGATTCCTGCTGCCGTGAAAATTGTACTCAGATATCAATTACAAAGTATCTACGAAACATTGCAAACCCGCGCACATGACTGATGGCACATGACCGATGTATCTAACGGCGCCGTTTTCTGTCTCTGGCTACACCGGTTCCGTTCCTGCTGTCTATCAGGCACCTGACAGACAGTTTCTCAAGAGTTAAGCACTCACCGTTTCCTCTTATCACCCACAGCTTCCTTCCCCTGTTCAGCATCCTCTGTATCTCCCTTTTCATCCATTGTTCCATTTTCTTCCTCCGTCGTGAGTGTTCTGCTCGTAAATCAACATAGGCAGCATCATACAATCTGGAACAACTCACTGGACGTCCTTTAGTAGCTCGACGAGTGTTGTATATACAGCCTTGACCGTGGATAACCACAGCAGGTCCTTTCCTGGATGATCCAACAGGTCACACCACCACCGTAAGGAAACGAGAACTAGAACGAAGCCATCTTTCCCCGGAATACGCACTGCTTCCCAATTTCCTTTGCCTCCTGGCATGACCATCCCGTCTGGTGATTTAGGTCTCCACCGTGGATTGACCACCTTAGACCACCAAATCCACCATTCTTGACCCAGGTTCTCTGCGACAACCTCCGACGGCACTCGCTGCTCCCACCTTAAGCGCCCGTATTTGAACCATTGCAGATAACCCTGTGGCCGTCGGGATTTCAACATTTTGATTCGTACGCCCTTGATCACGCATTAGCATGTACCATTATCAACCTGTTTTGACCTCTTACCTCTGCTCCTATATCTCTCTTATTCCACTCTTCCTCTACCTCTATCCATTTGTACACCAAGACAGACCATACCTCTGGACGCACTGCGCCTGCAGGCCCCAATAACCACTCGCCATAATCCTTCAAGAACGACATTGAACAGCCTTGAACGTCGAATTTGGCCCAAGGTTCCATTTGGGGCATGTCCAGGTCAGCATAACCCATGACCACCGCCTTCGCCCATGCCGGCAGATTCTCTACGTTATCAATACTCTGAATGACACCAGTTGAGATATCGTCCGGAATAACCACCACCTCCCCGGAATCGTCATCCACCGTAGCACCGCTCATCTCGCTGTCCTTTAACCCTTCTCCTGCGATAGCCTGGTCAATATCCTCAGGTAATATCTGGCCATCAGGCGCATCGTTATCGGCGTCGTAAGCTTTTGCCTGGGATTTCTTGCATCAGAAAAGTGGTATGAATCAGAAATACTCAGGACTGACTGTTTGGAGACGACTCGACTTCCGCGTGGCCTTTGATCCCTTGTATCTTGAGCCCTTCGCACCTTTCCCTTTCCCATTCTTGCGGATATCATCCTCCAGGTCCTGCACTGCCTTCGTCAGTCCAATTGCCATTGCGCACTCTCGAGTGAACGCAGCCTGCTGCTCCCGTGTCAAATCGCACATCGGCACTATCAACACAGGCAAGCCTTCTTCGTTCTTCTCCCAGAGCCCGTCGCTGTTAACCGGCACATGAGGCTTCATGGGTGGCCTTTGGGACATCGACTCGCGCTCTTCCTCATCCTCGGACTCAGACCCAATGTCACTTGGTTCTGACGGCTCTGGTGTCTCCTCGTCGGTCAACAAGGGCTCGTCCCTTCCTCTCGTCCTTCCTCTTCCCCTTTTCGATCTAGACTGTTGTTTACCCTGGTCGCCGGCTCCGGCATGCTGCTCGGATGTTAACATCGGTCCTGATACAGGAGCTGGAATCTGCGAGGCTGCAGGCGTAGTCCTGGTTGATGTCGCGGGGCCACTGACAGGTGTCTGGGATGACCGTTCATGTTCAGGGTGGGTCTTTGTGTAAATCCCTTTCAGCCAGTGGAGGAAGGTGTTGGAGAATCGATCGAAGTCTATTCCTTCACCGGCATCCATATCCGGGCAATCGTCTGGTTTCGAGAAAATCCTGCGCCATACAATTTAGTCAACATGTCAACACGTCAATGTTAACACTCACACGCAGGAGTCGTAGTCGGCATCCCCATCGATGCATTCCCCAGCTAACAAGACCAGGTTAAGCCCTGTCAATTTACGCCAGATGTTCAAAACATCTTGGGCCAGACTGCCGAAATTTTTGCGACGTCTACCACAACAGTCTGTTAGGCCAATTTCAGTGCAACAGAATACTGAACATACCCTCGCTGTACCGCCACGTCAAGCGGAACTTGTTCATCCCCTTCCTCGGCAGCCTCCAACGCTTTCAACATCTCCTCGTACTCGGCTTTCAGCGCCTCTGCCTCCTCCTCTGGCATATCCTTCAAGAAATCCTTCACTGCTTGCGCCCGTGACGGCAAGCGGTCCAACCGACCAGTTTCCGACGAGCGGCTGAGTACCGACATCTTGTGGTCTGGGTGCTTCATCACGAAATGATTGAACTGGGGCTTGATTAGCTTCTTCTTTTTCTCGAGTTCTGCCCTAAATAAAGCACCCGTCATCCCGCCTTCCGACTTCCGTGCAGTGGTCTGTTTCCACAATATCCAATCTTTTATCATCTGTAGAACGGTTTAGCGTTGAACATGCTCCATCAAATAGCAACGTCGTACCTGGAAATATAGCTCTTCCTCTGTGGCAGAAGACGCCTTCAACGAACGCTGATAGACAGCCTTTTGATTGCGCGTCATGGCCTTCACGTCTTCCTCGCTCTTCTCCACAAACTCGGCTCGACTCGCCAATCGAGAGCGAGGTATGGGATACTTGGACAAGGGGAACTCGGCCATGAACTCCACTGCGAAAGAAGACAAGAACTGGGTCTTCTCCTTCTTGGTCTTGAGCTCCATATATTGTTTGAGAGCTTTTTGCATGGCTACGAGGCGTGCGCCAGTGAAATTACTTGGCTTGCCGCGAGTCTTCTTCTCCAAATCGCCATCTTCCTCACCAGTATCGACGTTGCTCTCTTCTATCTGGGTAGCCTGGTTACCTTCAGGCCCGGAAGAGACTTTGGGCGGAGAGCCGCATGTGGTTTGGCCCTCGGAGGAAACAGCTGGGAGGCTCTTGGGTCGGAGCTCCTCCTCAGCCAAGGCAGGTTGGGCCGAATTTGACGACTCTGACGCAGGAGTACGTAGTTGATTCGCAATTGGCTCAGTCAACAAGGTGTTTGTAGTCGACGCAACAGGCGTTGATGATTGCGCGTTTGACACGTCGGGACGCGATGCAGGAGGTGTAGTCGAAGTCATCGTAGTAGGTGTGCAGAGATTCGACGTTAAGGGAAGGGAAGAGAGTGTTTCCAGGTGCCCAGGGCGCAGGCTTGAGCCGGACCAATACCTGAGCCATAGGGACGAAATTTGAACCGATCCGGACGCCAGATCCCAAGCCATCTGTATCGAAATTGATAAATCCTGCTCCGAAAGGTTTGTTTGGGACTTGTTATCGCACACTAAAACGCGTATTGAATCCTACCTTCACATTCTGGACCTCGTTGTCCTTCCCTAGGCTCTCCTAGTTATCCTCATCTTGACCTTCCAAACTCCCCAGTGATTTCTTTCTCTCCAGAGCCAGGTCCTCCCACATTATTCCCTGATGGACGTTCGGACCCTCGGATACCATTTCAAATAAGCTGGTTCAGACAGTCGATGACGCTTTGACAACCACAGTTATCCTAGGTTTTTTCGTCGCACTCTTGATCTGCGATCTAGCTCGTGAGCACTGCCCTTCACAAAAATCAGTACTATTCATCAGGTAAGTTGAGGACCACTTGCAATAGGATAATATTCTCCAAATCGAACTGGAGATAACGACGGTTCGGGGATACATCAGACGCGTCACGAATCCACGAAAGTCACAAAACTCACGAGTCACATCACTGTCACATCTCAAATGTCCAACGTCCATGACATCGAGTCTGACTCAGACTCTGGCTCTCCCTTTCGATGGAATATCGACAAGCTATGCGCGGCAGCGAACCATCTTCGCCTCGCTCCTGATTATACCACCTATACTTGCGAACCAGCTATTTTCCGTCAAATGGCATCGCCCCTCCCGCCATATCAACCCGATCATGAGTGGTATATTCTTTTTACTACGACCGTTCAGGAACACCTCCAACCTGGTATCTACCGCGACGTTCGGTAAGATTTGTTTTATTTCTACCACTGTATCACTCCATCTAATAATTCCAGAGCCATACAGACACAGTTCCCAAAAGGAACTCCCCCCGGAGAGGTATGCATTCTCCGCTATGCTGACTCTCTCGAAGATGCCCGGGGGATTTGGAACAAGCAGTGCGTCAAACATCATCGAGAAGAACCAATGCACCAAGATTGTCAAGAGGCGCTTGACGACCAGGCATACTCGGTTGCTTCACAGGCCAAAGCCGCTCTTGTCCATAAAGAGCTCCTTGACGCCTATCCTCAACTCCGACCTCGACGACGCCGAAGAGCTGAGCACCTCGCCATCGTCGAGAATACTTCAATCTCCGCAGGCCCTGCCGTTCCTCCG
This sequence comes from Paramarasmius palmivorus, assembly GCA_037176845.1. NCBI lineage: Eukaryota > Fungi > Basidiomycota > Agaricomycetes > Agaricales > Marasmiaceae > Paramarasmius > Paramarasmius palmivorus. Next base: position 126,120 of record JAYKXP010000101.1, read on the forward strand.
ACTGCTCCCAGTGCTTCCACAGCCGGTTCTGGCACCGCAAACGTCAGTCACGACGTTCCCAACGTCCCAGATTTAAACAGTTGGAACCTGTACGTCGTGCATGCAAATGGACTTCGCCGCCATGTATCTCTGTGAGTAATCCTTCTTAACATGTCCGAATCACGCTCATATTTCTGCTGAGTGAACATGCCCTTGCAGCGTTACAGTCCTACGCCCCGGCTCCTGTTCGCATGGTCTTGGCGCGAACCAGTTCACGCGCGAGGAGAGTCTTTGAGATCGAGACAGGCTCCACGGGGGATATCGCGACGAGTGTAGCACATAAATTACCACCTTGTTGAATACGAAACGCGACGCCAAATGTAATTTTTCCATGTGCAGATGCTCCTGAGTGAAATTTCATTGATTTTCCAAGACTACTAATCATCAGGCCTCAGGTACATCCTCGTCACTCGAACCTAGCTCTAAACGATCAAACGGGACACTCTCGTCTCTCACAAAGTCTTCGTAGAAGTTGTGAATGTTACTCAAAGGAATGGAATCAGTATATCACGATTGTGCAGTGTCGTCACGCACTCACATTATCATCTCTTCCACTTTTTCTTGCAAGTTTTCTGCGGTGAGGACGTTGTCATCGTACCAGTCGACCACGATAGGCCCCAGCCAGGGGCGTTGTAATCCATCTGTAAAACCCTGAAGCTCCCTTGTGACACATTCGTTGATAGGGAAGGTGTTCCGCGCGGTCTGTTCGAAATAGAACACGCGAAATCCTTGTTCCGCACCCTCCGAACGCACTCCCTTGATATGAGCCGTGCCGCCATCCTCTTGGTCGTCGGGATCCAGGAGTGGCCTAAAATCAAAGGCCGCAATTTTGTCACGCTGGAGCCTTACAAGGCGAGGTTCATCGGAGTGGGGAAAAAAAAGGACAGCCTACAAAAATTCATTTAATCGTTTGTCAACAACCATTGCAACTAGCGAGTTCAACTTACTTTATAACTCGCAGCCAACAGGTAGTCCATACCCTTGTGTCCTGTAATTCTGGGGATTTTTGCACGGCTTCTTTGGGGCGTTGTGGGTATCATGGTGAAAGAACCGCAAGGATGGACCAGATCGTTGCGGCGAGTTATTCGAATTATCCGCTTTTTCCGGCACCGTGATTGGGCTGATAAGTTAGCCATGATTCACACATGCTGACATGCTGACAACGACTACATAGATATCTCCGATATGACAAAAAATTTATTTTTCACTGGCACAGGTACATGGACAACTTGAAAAAAAAAACTAGAGTTTGGCCCAATCTTGACGGCAGGGGCGACTGCAAGAGTGTCAGTTTGTATTTCAGTTGATAACGATGGGTGTACTCACTCGCCCCAACCGCCCCCAACAATCCTCGACATCTCGTATTCCTCCTGGGCAGAGATCGCAGTCGCGGAAGACCAACTGTCGCGGGTCACCGGAATGTGGGAAGCAAGAAACTCTTGCGGAGAAGGCCAGCGACTCTGGCCCGTGCGGAAGCCTTCACAGGTCCCATAACAAACACGACCCCAAGTGGGGCATTGGCAGGCCCATACCACGTCCGTGTAAACCTTGGACGGTGGCTTCCAGTTCGGGTTGGTGGGCTTCAAAAAAAGTGTTATGAACAAAGACATCGGTAGAGATTTTTGGACGCACGCAGGACGGCAGACAAGGCGTTCCCCAGCCGGGACACTTGCACGACGTCCAAGTGACTGGGGCTGGACTCCAGGAACCTTTGGGCACTCCTTTGGTGGACATCTTGGGATTGAATTCAGCGGCCTGACATATGACTTCAGAGAGGTTAGTGCTTGCCTTGAGACGATGATTTGAGGAGAATGAGATCAAGATGGTGGGCAAAAGGAAGGAAGGAGACAAAGGAAACGCGTGGCGCTTGGCTTTGTCGGAATGATGGCAACAAATGGGGCCAAATTATGACACGATTAGTGCCCTCCGTTTCTTCTTCCTACTCTACAATTTAGCTACCAAAGATTTCAGGTGTGTTTACTTCTCATTTCACTATGCAGCTGGCTCACTATCTCCCAGCATTTCCAAATTCTTCGATGATCCTAGCGACGGTGGCCCCGGTGAAACGGAAAACGAGAAAAGAGCATCGAAATCGAGTCGATGAAGTTTTGCGTAGGCTTGCAGAGAGGGAAAAACGTCAAGGGTAAGTGATTATGCCTTGTCATAATACTACTACTATCATACCTACTCCTAATTTCGCGCCAGACAACAATCGTCACTTTTCGGATCTTTCAATATACCTCCTGGCCAAGATTGCAACGAAAGAGTCATGGCTTACTGGAACGCTGCTCGTGAAGTTTTGTGCCGTCAAAGGTGTAGAGTTCACGTTGAGGTTTTGAATGAGATTCCTCAGTGGATCCCTCGGGGGCTGGTGTGGAACGCTAAGAGGCCCTGTGGTATCGAACGTGGTGAGGACAAGGGACGTGTTAGCCCTAGAGCTAGATTGTAGTTTGTAGTTGGTAGCGAAGCCATTTACCTCCAACATAGCACACTATGCTACCACATTATTGTTCCTCTATCGCTCAGTACATCTATCAGTGAATAAGACATACGACTACTTGTAGCGCTCATAGACGCTCAGGAAAGCGCCCATCGACAGAGGATGTATTCTGCGATATAGATCCTTCTGGGTCAATTGACGCTTTTGAACCTGGCATGCATGTCCAAATATACGGATTCTTTACTCTGGTAAATTTTGGAGGCCAGTCCATTTGGTCAGAAAACGAGGTTTGGGACAGGTAAGATCACAGAGATACCGGCGCTTGCATCTAACTCGTTGCCTACTGTCACTTTTACCTGTCATGCCATGGCCCAAAGTTCGCAAATCACAGGCAGAACGAAGAAAGGCAAATCGAGAGAAATCAGCTCGTCATTATGCACGGTGAGTCTACTGTTCTCGGTCAACCTATACTAGTATCTCATAGTCATCGCTGGCGACAGACACCGCAACGAAATTTTAGCAAGGAAGAAAGTTGCGCGAGACCTTGAGGCCAAACACGCCGAGGCGGAATGGTAAGTAACCCTCAGCAGCCTTTTTTGTTGATCTGAGAACTTCCTCCATATTATAGGTACAAAACTCGTCAGTCACGGAGGAAAGAATTGATGTCGAAGGGCGGAGAAGTTGTGTCCAATCTGGCTCCTCAGTGCGCCTTCCTATACCTTGTACTCGTTGAACGACACCTGAATTTTGTTTCCGACAGAGATATCTCAACACAGCTCATCAGAATCTCCAAATCACTGAGCCGATATACGAAGGGGCCCCCTAGTCTGTTCCTCAAGTCGCTCTACGAGGCGTACACAACCCAACATTCTCCCCTCACCAATTCTCAAAGCATGTCCTTACTCACCGCTGCCGAGGATTCCTTTAACGATCTGCTATCCTCTTGCTATCGTCTGGAGAATTTCGTTATTCAACAAGGTGCTTGTCCGGAGTACGATAAAGTCCATCAGCTCACACGGCGGGTCAAATGTATTCTGGATTGTGTCCTGAACATGCAGCTGATGGTCATGGATCCAGACGAGGATATTGAGGAGGCTCATCTTGCTAAACGACTAGACTTCCAAAAACCTCATGTACAATCATGGATAGACGGGTCCACACACATCCCTGAGTAGGCTAGACTTTGTATAGTACTACGTTGAATGCATAAACTTCTAATTCAAACAGACCGATGAACGTGTTCGATTCAAGTTGATTACAAACAAGTACAGAAGCTATGGACATGTTATACACGCTAAACGTCTTCTACTTGACCGTTGTCCGTCCTAGGATTCACGCACTGTAGGTCATGCAGCTTCGAGAACAAAGCCAGCCCAGATGTCCACCGCTCCCGACCTTCTACAACAGCTGTTGCTCGGGTTCTAGTTTGCTGGTAGACCTTCTCGGGGGTAAAGCCGTGCTCTACCCAACGAAAGAGTCCGCCGGCAGTGTACATTGAAAAGGAATAACGTTTTTCCTCTGGACCAATGGCTGTGTTGGAATGACATACCATTGCAGAGGGAATGAGGACTGTGGTTCCCGGAGGGAATTCAACGACGAGTTTGAGGTCCCAGATGACAAAATGGCCGCCGGTTCGCCAGTTGTAGTCGCCAAGGGCGGTGATCGCACACCACCCAAATGCCAAGTTCTTGACATCGCGGTGTGGGTAGCACACGGTGCGCGGACCGAAGTTGATAGTAAATGCCGTGAAAACGCAATTGTCGAAAGGAAGATGGAGGTCTGGATGCTTCTCCAGCAGAGGAATTATCGTCCGAGCGTAATACTTGAATAAGAGGGGTGCCCAGCCAAGGAGTCCACCTGTACTAGGGTGAGACTGGAAATTGTTGTTGAGAAGAGACGACTCACAGGACATAAACCGAGCGAAACGTTGAAACACCCGACTCTTTCGGATCTCGTCCATGATGGGCCGATTCTTGGGGTCTTGACGCATCATTTGGGGTGCCTATCAGGTATTCGAGTGAGAAGGTTGATCCATTACAATGGAAAAAGTACCTTTTGTCCATTCCCGGTCGAAGCGCCGTATGATAGGAATTTGTGAGGTCCTCGACGGGGATGGGCAGCAGTCGGGCCACCCAGTCCTTGATCAAGCATTCGCTGCTGGGTCTTCGTTAAACGAGGTGGAGCGAACTTGGCTACGGCACCAAGCCTTTCAATCATGTCGTTGGCGGTGTGAACGTTGTCCAACCACGTTGGGTCATTCTGAGGGCCAGGAATAACTACCCCCATTACTGCACCACTTGAGCTGGTGAGTGGCTGAGAAGAGCTGTTTAATGGGTCAGAAAGGTTCGTGTCAAAGGTATGAAATAGGACTCACTCGGGGAGATGAGCCAGCTTGGAAAATTTATACGAGCCGTTAGGATCGGTGAGCTCCTCCAGACTATAGTCGCGTTTCTCCGGGAGCTGCTTCTCTAATCCAAGATACCCGGAGGTAGCCGGATGAAAGTCGTCGTCGATATGGAAGGCTGGCTGAGCAACGACTGCTGCCGCCAAGATGGAGTTACGAATACTCTTCTGCACTAAATATTCGGGGTCTCTGGAAAAGACGATGTCGGGCTGTGAACGCCTGGCCTTTCGTCGAGCGCGTTTGCTCTTGCCTTTTTCTCGGGCAATCTGGGCAGGGGTTTTAATTCGACGCTTCCTGCTTGCATCCGTCGTTCTGGCGACCATAGGGGATTGAACAGGGTGTGGGGTAGGTGGGGATGGAGGAATGGTGGAAGGACATGGTGGTGAGTTAGTCGCTTCGTCGGCGTCCGAAGGCTCACTGTCGAGCTCGGTTGGTGTGCTGCTTGGGGAAGATGGTGGTGTGGAGAGGGGTGACTCGTTGTCCGGATCCTCCGTTATGAGAAAAGCCCTCAATAGCAGAGTTTCCAGTTCTTCATCGGCTCCGGCAAGGTAAGGCGAGTAGGACCGCCCACTCCGTGTCTATATGCTGTGTGAGCAGATGAATGCATGAGAGGTAACTTCTTACCTCAGGAACGTCGAATAGCTTTTTTATGGCCTCTGAAAGGGGTTTGAAACTGGGTCAGAAGATCTCTTAGGGAAGTCGAACGATGAAAGAGGTCGAAGGTCGAATTTAAAAAAAAAATCGTCGGATTCCCTGGCAAGGGTATCCAGACTACGCAAGAATAGTTATGGTGGGTTCATCCGGGATAGACAAGATTCCCTGGCGAGGGTATCCATGGCTGGCGGTATGATGGGAGTGAGAAAAGAAGGATGAACGCCTTACGTTCAGTGGTCTTTTTTGTTGACATTGTGGGAGCCGAGAAGACTGTTGATCAGTCGCGTCGCTGATTTGATGTTGTTTGTTGGTCACGAGGGGGAGTTTGTTTAGCGCCCAGATTCTTTCATTTCTGCTTCCACCTTCCAACGCGTCTTGAGTACATGGGTACCTCCAAATCTTCCAAAAGCAAGAGCAAATCTCAACCGGTACCACAAGTGAAGCGAATTCATGTGGAGAAGGTTCATCGAACGCCAGCCTTTCTCAAGGTCGAAGCTCTTTCAGCAGATGGAAGACGCGTTCGACAACGCGTGGTGAAGGTATCGGGACTTTCGCCTACCAAGAAGCAAAGGGTCGCAATGACAGTACCGGCCTTCGACAGTATGTTGATGGATATTGATGAACGGGTGGAAGACTTGGTTCTGGGAGGTCAAGGGCTCTTTGTGAGCGCAGGAGTAGATGCCGTCGATGTTGAAGGAAGCGTGGGGGACATTAAGGTGGATAAGCAGGGAAGAAACAATTCTGAGGGTGACATGGTATGCGTTTCGCTAACACTGATATCGAATTGCACCTCTAACAGAAGTCTAGGGTAAAACGATGTCGGATTGGCGACCAATGGCGAGGCAATTCCTCGCGGAAATGATGGTTCTGGAAGGTCGTCCTGAGGAACAACGCGAAATCTGCTGGTCTTGCAAGGCCTCTTGTGACACGCCCTACCGATGTCGTGATTGCCTTGACCCCCATCTCCGATGCAAGTCGTGTATTGTCTCCCATCACAAGGATAGGCCATTTGACAGAGTCGAGGTATGTTCGCTGCATATTTGTAAGAGATATCGTTCTGATGGATTCCAGCGTTGGAACGGGAAATTCTTCGAACGAACGTCGTTGAGGGATCTCGGACTGGTTATTCAACTGGGTCATGAAGATGGGAGTGCCTGCACGCTCAGGGACATGGCGAGATCAGGCTTCGTGGTCGTGGATGTGGACTCTGTTCAGGAGGTATCGATAGCCTACTGTGCCTGCCGCTCAGAAGGCGTCGTTGGTCAGAAATGGCAGCAGTTGATGCGGCGAGAACTCTACCCTGGCAGCGTGGAAGATCCTTACACGGCGTTCACCTTCCGAGTGTTAGGACTTTTTCATGCGCTAACCCTGAAAGGGAAGATAAACCTTTATGATTTCTACTACGGCCTGGAAATGAGGAGTAATGGCGGTGGATGTTACGATGTCAAGGTATTATGAATGGTTTACTGGGTGCTTTGAGGGCTGAAATCGATGTTTCAGGATCGATACGATTCGTTTCGAAGGGTTACGCGGCAGTGGAGATTCCTGAAGATGCTGAAGCGTGGAGGAATAGGAAACGACCCCGGGCGGCGCCTAGACGACATTGGGGCAGGAGATCTTGCCGTTCGCTGCATTGCGTGTCCCCAGCCTGGTGTTAACTTACCTGAAGGCTGGGAGAACGTACCACAGGAAGAAAGGTGGGTCTAATACCACGTTTTCACTCTTTTAACAGGGGCTGACCTGGTCAAACTTTATAGCTTCCTATACTACAAGTTCCTGTCTGTCGACGCATGCTTTCGTCTTAAACGTCGGGCGATATCGAGCGAGGCAGGCGATCCGGGGTTGTTTACGGGGTTGGCGTACTATGTAGATCAGGGTCCGTACCAGAAATGGATGAGAGCTGCCCCAGATCAAAAGGAGGTACGTGGGTGCTCCGCAGCGTTTGGCGTAAAATTGACGTTGGACTTAGACAAACGACTGCTCAAGTCTAGCTGCTGTGAAGCAGGCAAACACCAAATTCAATCGAGGTTATGCTACTACTGGTTGCCTGTTATGTATGTGTTCTCGCCATGAACTGTGCGAGCCTAACGGGGTTGTCGACCTGAATCGGGGTGAAAAGTGCGTTTCAAGAGTTTACATTTATTGTGTCTATGCTGACACCGTTCTTTGATGAAGATTCATGCTGGGTGATTACGCCGTTGGAGCTTCGCAGAAACTGTCATCGCCACTTCTAAAACGCGTGCTGAGCTATGATATAGCATGCCAGTATTGCAAGAAGTTCTTTGACAGGATGCGCCTGCTCCCAAATGAGGCAGCGATGGAAGTCAGCGAGAGTAAATGGAGTTTTGTGATCCCGAAACTCCATATACGTGGCCACGAGCGACCGTGTCAAGAAACCTTCGCGTTACACCTTCATCCAGGTGCCGGACAGACCGACGGAGAGGGGATAGAGAGACTTTGGGCAGAAGTTGGACCAGTGGGAGTTAGCACGAGGGAGATGGGGCCTGGCCACCGGCGGGATACAATCGATGATCATCAAGGAGCACGGAACTGGAGAAAGATATGTGGACTGGGTTTGTGGGCGACTTACGTATAACAAGACAATAATCTAACGAAATATTTCTTTTGTAGGGCATTTGCTCAGGAGGCGCGAGGCGGAGGCGCAACGTCAAGTCGTAAAGCAAACGCAGGAGTACGAGCGATTTTGCCAAAGCCAGGGATCGATCCGTATTGAAAAGTGGAAGAGGATGGTTCTGGAATGGGAGTCTGGGTTTTCAGAGATCAATCCATATTCGCTATCAGAACGAGGTGCGCTTGCCATGATGCATCGGCTGAGAAGAAAGCTAATCTTTGTAACGTTATGCAGGAGAGACTGAAGAAGATGTTCGGTTGCGAATGGCTGTTCAGGAAGCGGAGCGCAGCATGCGAGGAGAGCGAACTCTGCACGAGGTGGCACCTAGTGCGTTTATGCTGATGGGACTGGAGATTGAGGATCAACAGCGCCGTATGGTTCTCAGCATGGCGAATACCGATGGAGGCACAGCTCGACAGAAGACGGGTGACGTGGAAAAACGAGCCAAGCTAGGGCGACTCATTGCACGTTTCAGGAGCGTACAGCAGGTGTACATGCCTACTGCTTTGGCCTACCTGGCTACACTGCCCAACTATTCGAACGTCGACACCGTGGAGAAGATTCCAGTACTGCTCCCATCTGGACTACCCGAATCTGTTCGATCGCAATCCCTGATGAAGGAGTGGCTAGATCGGGAAGTGGAGTACAGGCGAGCGCAATTGAGGACTGCGTTGAGAAGTTTACGGACACATTTGTTTGTGCGCGTAGGCTTGACTATCGAACGGACCACGCAGGCACGAGGCCAGAAGGATTCTACTCGATCACGGCAGGAGCTGGCAAGGAACGAGGTTGACATTCAGGCTTTCAAAACCAAGTATCAAGCAGCTTGGAATGCGTTGATGGTACTAGTCGGTGAAGAGATCCTTCAAGAGCAGATGCCAGGCTATCAAGTATTACACGATCACGATGTGCGGTCCCACGAGGATGAAGATAGTGGTTGCATCGTTTCTAGTCGTAAAACGCGGCCAGCCAACGTACCGAGACCCCTAATTACTGAGGGCGAGTCACGACGGACGCTGTCATGGATTTGGACAGGTGTAGATGTATCAGGGGATTCAAAGGCTATGCAGGAGGCTCTGAGAATCGAGTGGAGCAAATGCTGGGCACGTAAACGTCGGTGGGACGAAGAGCTGGCTCTGGTGCGAGAGGAAAAGCGGCGTGTGGTCAAGTCACTGCATTTCCAGGCCGAGGACTGGCTGCAGAAGGCGATGGTGAATTCGGATGAACCACAAGAGGGCTGTAGGGCATATGCCCTGCGTCAAGCGTCGTTGAGAGAGGGATTGGTAGAACGCTTCCTGACTATCTGGAAGACCCCCATTCGGCGTCGTACAAACGGAAAACCAGCTAGAAGACCTGAAGATGGCTGCGCCGAAGGAGAGGAGAGCGAACAAGAGAGCGAGAGTGGTGATGATGGAGCTACTGCTTTGGGTTTGGATGATGGTGAGGACGACGAGGAGCTCTAGTGTGCCGGCATGCTGCATTGCTACTTTACAAAGTTACTCTTAGGGCAAGGCATGCGTTCTACTAGATTTCTTTTGATTAATTAATTGAGTATTTTCATGTGGACTTAGCAGACGGTTATCTATTCCTATTTGGGAATCCAATAGACGCCGGTATTTAGCTCCTCTTCTCTTCTTCTTGTCCTCCTGGTATCTACCCAGATACTTTGCAATGTATCGGTGGAAGCTCTCCGAGTGACTTTGTAAATGAGCAACAAGGTCGGCTGAGGCAGCTGAGCAAGTTAAGGAAGCTATACGCAACGCACCTGCTCTAAAGCCTATAGACTATGAAAATGAGTCAGGGATCACGCTAGCCGTAGATACGTCTTGGCAAGCAGTCGGATTTTACTTGTATCAGCGAGATCCAGATGATCCCAAGAAGAAAAACTTTAATTGGTTCGGATCAATCACGCTTAATGAAAGAGAAGCTAGATTTTCCCAGCCAAAGCGAGAACTATATGGTCTTATGCTAGCTTTGATGGTTACCAAGTACCAAACGATTGGCTGCAGAAATCTCACTGTGGAGACAGATGCTAGCTATATTAAGGGAATGTTGGATAACCCAAGCGCAGGACCAAATGCTACTATCAATCGATGGATTGAAGAGATTAGAAAATACCATTTCGAGTTGGTACATATCAAAGGCTTAGTGCATGGGCCCGACGGTTTATCTAGACCACCCCCAGGGGGAGAGTCAACGACTAGACCTGATACCAGTGATGTGTCTTATGGCTTAGAGGATGATGGTGAACCTATTACCTTTAGAATGGGAGAAGGAGAAACAGAGTACCCTAGGGACTTCGAATCCTTCAAACATGACATAGACACTCGTGGAGGCTATTATATGTCGCTAGCTGAGTCCACAGAGGACTTTGTACAAGACTTGCAATTGGCTAGAGAAGAGGAGGTGTTGTTCAATGCCGATACTAAGTTTGAAAAAGCCAATGTAGGCGCATATATACAAACTTTAGTTGTACCACAGGATTGGACAGATGAGGATGCTGTGGAAATGCCGTATGACGAAGAGCATCGGACTCCACAAGCTAGAGAGATAGATGACCTACTTCCGTTGGTCAGAACTTGGTTGTCGAACCCTGGTGCAGAGTCGCTAGCCTCATTGACTGAAAGGTCGCGGGCTAGACTGGCAAAACACGCAGCGAAATTCTTTCTAGACAACGAGGGACGGCTATACCGAAGAGATTTCGAAGATACTGGTCAGCATAGACTTGTAGTTGAGAAAGATAGACGTGTATGGATGATGGAGGCTTCACATGACTGTGTTGGACATAAAGGGATGTTTGCAACCAAGGCCTTGATAGAAAAGCGCTTCTGGTGGCCTGAGATAGACTCTGATGTGGATTGGTTCGTTAAATCCTGTCAGATCTGTCAAGATAGGTGTAAAGACAAATTGCAGATACCCCCAACTGTTACCTATACGCCGTCGTTGTTTCAGAAAGTACATGTCGATGTTTTCAAAGTATCGCCGGCTAGCAATGGCTGCACAAACGTAGTCCATGGCAGGTGTGCTTTGTGTAGCTGGTCTGAAGCTCGAGCAATTAGAGCTGAAACGGCTAGACAGATCGGAGAATGGTTCTTTGACGATATAATCTGTCGTTGGGGCTGTCCTGAAGAAGTGGTGACTGATAACGCACCACAAATGAAGGCAGTACTCAAATGGCTAGAAGGGAAGTATGGCATAAGAGGCATTAAGATCTCGCCGTACAACTCTAAAGCCAATGGCAAGATAGAACGCGCCCATCTAGACATTAGAGAAGCGCTAGCCAAGGCATGTAGTGATGATCTGCGAAAGTGGTATTACTTCTTGAAACCTGTGTTATGGGCGGATAGAGTAACGACAAGAAAGGGTCTAGGATGTTCGCCGTACTTTTTAGTGACGGGAGCGGATCCGATCTTACCGCTAGACATAGTAGAATCGACATGGTTGGTGAAAACGCCAGACAGAGTACTATCTAGAGAAGAACTGATAGGTTATCGAGCGCAAGCTCTAGCAAAGCATAGAGTGCATGTACAGAAAATGATGGAGAAAATAACAGAAAATAAACGTCGTGCACTCAAGAAGTTTGAAAAGGACTTTGTCCACAGAATAAAAGACTATGATTTCGCACCTGGGACGCTAGTCCAAGTGCGGAACACAGCAATAGAAAGCAATCTAGACCGAAAGATGTACCCTAGATATACTGGACCACTAATAGTCGTAAGAAGGACTAAAGGGGGCTCCTATATTCTAGCAGAAATGGATGGTACACTCTTGAAAGAAAAGGTTGGAGCCTTTCGAGTACTACCACATGTAGCTCGTTACAAACGGCTAGACCTACCTAGCAATATTCATGATCTGATCGACATGTCCAAAGAACAGCTAGATGCGTTAGCTGAAGACATGACCGATGTGGACTATGAAATAGGCGAGGACTATGCTTTTGAAAAGGACTTCACTTTGGATTCGAGTGGTCTAGGTAAAGAGAATTTTGAAGACATGCAGGATGACGAAGTCCCTGAGTTGCTAAGTTCAGAAGAAGAGGAATCACCTTCTGGACGAAGACTTAGGTCGACTAGGAAGTTGCATGAATCAGAAATGAGGGAATGAACGTCGAATGCATATATTTTGGCCTACATGGGCAGTGCTAGACGAACATTTTCTCTACAGACAAATAAGAAAACTATTTTGAATAACTTTGAATAAACCTTGAATACGCTAGACTAAGCAGCAGTCTCCTCAGGAGCAGGAGTCTCAGCTGTGTCGAGGGACATACCCTGGAGGCCTTCACCGACCTCTAGCTCGATGAGAGACTGACTAGCCGAAGCTTCAGCAGCGGCAGCCTCCTTCTCTTGCTTGCGAAGACGGTTGTTGCACTCGGCCTCGAGTTCGTCGAACTGTGTGGCAGCTAGCTTGTACTGAGCACCATAGTAAGCAACAGTGTGTTGCAAAGTGGCCATCTCAGTGCGAAGGTAGTTTCCAACAGACAGCAGACCCTCTCTAGACATAGTGGACATGTCGAGGAATGGGATGATGTTCAGGTACTTGTTGACCTGTGCGTGTCCTTGAAGGCGAAGTTCACGATCATCTAAGGGGCAACTGTTAGAACAAGTCTAGACACAAAGAATGAACGAAGAACACACCTAGGTCTTCTTCCCTGATATCAGCCACTGGCTTCTCGATACGAGCACACTTGCGACTGTTGCTAGCAGTGGGAGTGGCCTTGGAAAGAACATGAATGGCTTTTAGATATGCTCTAGAGCCGGCAGCAATGCCAGGATTGGCAAGATAAGGGATACTCACAGTCTGAGCGCGAGTTTCCGCAGCTTTAGCCTGAGGAGAAGGATCAGTGGGTAGTCTGGTTGAAAGGAATGCGGAAGACGAGCCTTTTTGGCACCTTTGGCATGAATAGAGGCAGATAGACCCTGGGGTTCCTTCATCTAGAGTACCCATGAGTGATCATAGACAAAGAATGGGTTACTAGGGACGTACTGAGACATCGTGGTCAACGACCTCGACGACATCATCGTCGGCGTCGGCGTCATCACTGTCTTCAACAGTAGGGGCGGACTTAGGACGACGAGATTTGGCCTAGAGGTCACTCATAAGAATATAACAAAGAATAGACGTCACTAGACACGAACCTTGGATGGTTTAGGGGGAGGAGGTTCCCTCAGCTCGTCCATGGTGCGTTTAAAGTTGCGCAGGGACAGAAGTTGCGGAACATTAGGGTTCAGATCGCCTGGGGCGCATAGCTTCTCCACGAGATCGAGGGCCTGGCCGTATAGCTTGTATCCTTCGTCGTCTAGAGCGACATGATGAACATTGAGGGGACGACGCTGGGATCTAGTCAGCGAGCTGAAGAACGAAAAGAGTGTGGTGGACGCACCAAGTGATCCATCAAGTCTTTGACAGCAGCAGCACGGATACCCTTGCTAGGACTCTTGACAACGTCCTTAGCAGCGCCGACCTCACGAAGAGTATCTTGAATCCAAGCAGCTTTATCCTTCCAGGCACCTGGAGCGGGACTAGCTTGAGCGGCGGATTTCTTAGAGGATGCCATTGCGAATATAGACGATGAGGAACGCAGCTAGAGAGTAGCTTGGAGATGAAGGTCCAAAGAAAAGGGATGAAAACTGCCCTGAGGACTCGGGACTCCTTTTTATATCGCTAGACGTGCCTCATTGCAAAAGAAATTTTACAAGACCGGATTTTGCTAGGATAAGCAACCATATGGTGGCTAGGTGACTTGGCAACGTCGGATCTTGCGATCGTGTGGACTCCATGCAAGATAGTTCAACCAGGAGGTTGAAAGTTTTTGGTTTGGGGGAGGGATACGCTTAATCCGCGTATTTTTCGGCCGATATAGCGCATTTTTGATGAGAATTACTAAGTTCCACTCGGCTAGACGCTGATGATGGCAACTTAGATTGTCAAAATGCTGCCTAAAAGGCTATCTTACACGATCTAGCTGAATACTCGATGTCGAGTGAGGACTTAGGATAATTTTCAAGGGTCACACAAGTGCAGAAACAAGAACTACATTTTATTTTAGGTCCAAGTGACCTTTTGAATGTAAATTTTGTGCACTAGGGCACGAGTACAGCAGAGATATTTTTATAGTGCTTCTCAGCACTCTAGACTACGATGCGATGCGATATGAATACGTATACAAAAAACAAAACGTCCACGACGACGTTGACCAACCCCCACCAGCCAGCTAGTTGGCGTCCTCGGCGTCCTCAGCAGGCTAGACGAGGGTTAGCATCGAGAAGAATAACACCAGAATAAAAACTTACAGCCTTGTCGACGGTAGAAGCCTTGGCAGTGGCAGCAGAAGTTGATGCTTCAGCTGGTGCTTCGGACTCTGCGTCGGACGACTCAGCCTTGTCCTCGAGCGACATAGGAGGAACGACGGCTGTAAGAAAAGAATATTCAGTATGGGCTAGACGATATCTAAAAGATATAGCTAGGACTTACTGGCGAGAATACTCTGGTCATCGAGAGCGACGACCTCTAGACATCCATTAACATACTTGACTTCGTAGTCGCGACAGTTGAACTGGTCTGTGGGCCAGCTCAAGGAAGCGATGAGGCAGTTGATATGGTCTTCGGTGTAGGAGAAGCCTTCGGGGTCAGCCTTGCGAAGGATATGGATCAGGATGCGAGGGTCACGCGTAGCACGTCGGATCTGAGCAGCCAGGTCGTCTAGACGTTGGTCCGACTCTTTGAGAGCAGCCACGGCAGTGTTGTGGACTTCGACGAGACGCTTTTGAGAGGCGATGATCTCTCGACGATGTTCCAACATGCTCAAGAGACCTAGATAAAGAATAGAATCAGAATAAAACCCAGAACAGAGAACAAGGTAGCTTACCTGCTTCACCTTGCAACCCTAGCTGAAAGAGGTTGTCATAGGACTCCACGATGGTAGCGATAGGCATGTCTAGAGAGCATCGTTGACGGCCTTGAGCACATTGATGGCACTTATGTGGACCGGTTCCAGTCGTATTGGGGGCGCAAGGGAGAGCCAAGGACGAACAACGCGAGCAATTGAACGTGGCGTTCGAGGGCTAATAAGAAAGCACTTGTATCAGTAAAATGGGCATGAGAGAATGGCTTCTAGACACTTACTCGAGTGAAGAGAGACGTTGCCATCGACACCTCTTTGTGAGTAAGTCCCATCTCGGGGTCGGAAGGGACATAGATCTTCCCTGGCATGTCTAGAAGACAAACGAATAAGAATCTAAGGGATGAGCAGAAGGCTAGACGACTTACTGATGCTGTCGTCAACGTAATGGGGCAGTTCTCGAAGGGATTTCTTCTTCTTGACTGATACCGTGGTCGCTGATGACTTAGTGGAAGTAGTCTTCTTGGACGAAGCAGATGGTGCAGGCGCAACCTCTAGCTCATCCTAGACAAAGAATTGAATAAGAAACAAAATAAGAATAATGAAGAATGACATACGTTGTCGTCCTCGTCGTCTTCTTCTTCATCTTCCGACCCAGACTCAGACTCGTCATCATCCTGGACGTTCACGACTTCTGGCTCCGGACTGGTGGATCCACCATCCGAGGTAACGATACGTCGACGCTTGGAGGAGGATTGGGTTTTGCTAGCTGGTCCAAAAGGAGGAATGGGAGAGCCTTTGCGCGTCGTTGTCGAGACGTAAGTGATCTCTGGGAGAGACGCCTCAGACGCAGATTGAGCACGCTAGAGCAAGCTCAAGTCAGTGTCTAGAAGAAAGACTTAAGAATACAAACGTGAATTACCTTTTTCCCGGCACTTTTACTAGTGCTAGATTCCATTTTGAAGCCTGGTTCCAACTTAATCTTGATGCTAGACGATCCGCCAGCTTTGGACGTCGACGCGGAAGAAGCGGCAGGAGCTTTCGGGGCGGAAAATGTGCGAATCGTGGGTCTAGGAGCAGAGAATGTTGAAGGAGAAGGATGTGCTGGGACGGGGATCTCATCGTTCATGTTCCACTCCTAAACCGAACAACGTTAGTCTGCTAGAAAAGAATAAGCAAGAATATAATGGGCGTACCGTGAGGCCGTCTTTGAGGGCAGCAGCTAGACTGGTCTTGGTCCAAATTAGCTTGCGGTCGGCAGCGGTGAAGAGACCTTGGTCGTCCATAATGTGGCCCATGCGAGAGATAGTTGCCAAAACCTGGGAAGCTGGGTAATATTGCGGCATGTCGGTACCAATGTACGACTGTTGTAAAAGGCGCTAGAAACAAGAGCTACATTAGAAAGAAGAAAAGAACAAGAATATAAATATACTCACCAAAGCGGTGGAAGACGAACGAAAACAAACGAGAGCTTTGTCGACGTTTATGGAGTCGTCGTGATCAACGAAAAGCTGGTTGTACAAGCGTCGGAACTTGGACTGCAGCCGGCCAGCAGCTGTAACGATTTGCGTGAGACGTTGATGTTCCGCAGAGGTGACGGCGGCGGTTTTCTGGTCATCGGTTGGAGGACGATTGACTTGTTTCGTTCGCGCCATGTAGTCGATTAGGGCAACGCGGCCGAAGAAAGAGTCGAGAGAGTCTGGAGGAATATACGGGGGGAAATACGGGAACGTGTTGGCGTATAGGTGAAGGGGGAAGGGAGGAAAGGAATGAAAATTCTAAGTCCAACCACCCATAACCTATATAGACGACCGATCACATCCGCGTGGCAACTTCTTTAGGAATCGAAGCACGTCGGACCCGGGCGCAGCAGATCCCCACTATTCCCGATAAAGAAATAGGGCTTTGATTGCCGTGCGCAAGCAAGGCAATGGACAACCCAAAGAATATACCTTGAGAATAGGGCTAGTAGAGGTGCTTAAAGACGATTTAAGTACTGTACACCGGCTATACTCCGAATAGAAGATTGATTTCCTTGTAAGGAACATCAATTGATCGCTAGTTGATGAAAATGTCGTCATCATTGATGTCGAACGCTTTGATGCGTGATTTGGATTTTTGGACTTAGTGCCCGCTCCGAAGAGAGACCTTACCAGAGACCGAGGACGGTCTAGATTTTTGGTTTGGGGGAGATGATATGGTACAAAATATAAATCGCGTATCTAGACGAATATTCTTGCCTTCAACAAGTTTAATACACTTGATAAGGGAAACAAGAGCACTAGTGTGAGCCCGAGCAGCTAGTGAAAGCGGACTTAGGCTCTAACAAAGAGTAACTAGTTGTCTATACGCTTGTTCATGGATCGTATGATCAGGCTATGGTAGCTGGGGACTTAGCCATGCATGCTAGACGGGTCCGAAAACTGTAGGACTGTCTATACTAGAAAGACAGTTGTCATGTCATCTATAGAAACGCTATGGAATTGGCTATAGACTTCTTATGAGGCTATACGACTGATCTGGAAGAGTTGTTGCGACTAGAGACCTTGAATAATGTCTGCGACCAAGGGGATTCGAACTTGGCACAGAATAGACGCATAGGCGTAGAGACACATTGTTGACTGACCAGTCTAGACGCTGGCAGGATATGATGGAAAGAGGATCTTCCGCTCTAGGAGGAAGCGCGCGTGTTGCAGCTTGGATTAATCCGAAGCTCTCAGCATAGCTTAGTAAAATCGATGAGATCCGAAGCTAGACGGCCGAAGATCGACTTGATAAGCAAGCAAGGTTTAGGGTTTTACGCTAGCCGCTTACTACAAGCGAGTTACTTGCCCAGGACATTTCGGACTCATCGCCGAAAGGTGTAGATCCGAAACCAACCAGAGAATTATATCTCAGAGGAGAGACCGTACCTTTCCCCTGGCTAGACGAAGTACTAGCTAGGAATGGTGATAGAATTACGCATTCTTGAACCTAGAAGAATATAGAAGAATAGACTCTAAGGGAGGGACTTGAAGGGAAGATGTCTAGGCAGTTCCTGACGATATCCGATACCAAGGAGAGCCGTCTCCGCTCAACAGCTATGTACCATGCGGTCTAGCAAGAGTGAGTCAGCGCAAGGAAGAAGGATAGTCCACCGAGTGATTTCCGATGTGGAGCTAGCCAAATATTTGGAACTGCTTTCAGGACCAAAATGCGAATAAACTCAGAATATGGACGAAAGATCGTCTAAAAAGAATATTTCATTTCCTTCTTAAGTAGTTCTATACCTTGTATGGGCAGCGAGCCATCGGAATCATAGCTAGAAGTATGTATCTGTAGATTATGGGTAAATAGGACAGCTAGAGGGTATATAAGCTGGCCCATTTCGATACGAAAAGGCAAGCAAGTAGATCCCCCCACTGTCAGATAGCACAGAGCAATCAACGACTTTGGAACTTGACTTCAGAGAATATTTAAGAATATACCCCACCTGACACAGAGTCAGTGATTTGCTACTTGTATAGCTGTGATAAGCGTACAGTAGTCTCTTGAATAGAACGTACTGAGTTGCGTCTAGACGGGATTTGACTTGACCACCGAGGTTTGGAGTACTAGGGACTCCCACCTAAGTTGAGGTACTGAGGACAGAGGGCCTCCTACCTAAGTTTGAGATATAGAGGACAGAGGGCCTCCTTATCTATTGTAACTGAAGTATTGTGGACAGAGGGCCACCTTACTTATTGTTTTGGCACTGAGGACTGAGGGCCTCCCATTGCCATATATTGGTCATTGTTGAACTTGTTTGGAATCGATCCAGTTTGGATATTGAAGAGGCTAGCTGCACTTGGGCACTATCCTGTTGCATTTTGTTGATTTCTTTGTTCGTTGGATACGAATATACACCTTATACCTTTCTCTATACCACGCACCTTTGTTGTTCGTTGGTCTAGATCGAGTACTAGAGTGTCTATAGCGATAATACATCGTTTCTTGATCTTACTACCGTGCGGAACCTTTGCCAACGCCGAGCCATCCTCGCACAAAAGAGGTTGAGTTGTGTTTTGTTGTCTCTAGACGGCCTTACACCAATTGAACCCATTCAGCGGATATAGGAGAAGAAGCAGATGACTCTCAAGAAGAGGAGCCTGGTGACTATGAGGCGACAGCAGAAGATCTTGCAGATGATGATGAGGAACCAATAGAAATGGCAGACACGTTGATAGCAGTAGCAGCGTCTATTATTGACAACCAATGATACACATCAAACACTATTCCAACTCCCACTCTGATGCTTCTGATTCACTGGAAGAGTCCGTAGTCAATGATCCATTGTTCATATCCTCCTCTTCAACACTCAATCCATGGGGTTCCATGCTTATCTTGAGCTGTGCATTGAAAACTTGTTCAAGCTTCTTTGCCCGCTGTCGGATGTACGAATGCTTTACATTGTATGTCCAACAATTAGCAAACATGAGCTGCCAACCGGAAACATAGTCCTCCAGTGAGCTGTACCCCTTTGATGGCCCTGCGCACATCATCTGAGCGATGTTTGACATTGAAATGGGACTTTGGATCTCCTCATAGTAATCACTGTATTTCTGTGTAGAGAAATCAGAACAGATACAATGATAGCTTTCAGAGTCAGAATTTACGCACACCAGTTCAATGAGGGAGTGAAATAAAAGGTCTACACATTTGCTCCCGCTCCCAGATAGTAGTTCCCCCTCGGGTGACCTTGATCATATTGTTAATTTTGACCTGATACACAGCATTGTAACATTCCTCAAATACAGGAAGTAGTTTGGCTTGTTGTTCCTTTGTCACAAGCATGAGAAACTCTTGCAGCTTCCTTTCATGTAAAGCATGTTCTCGAGTGATTTCTGTGGGATCTGGATGGAGCGTAATCTGGTCTGCAACAAGATTGGCCACCTCTGAGCCATACTGTATACTGAAGCCCCAAGGTATTATTGCCTTGAAGACATCAGTCCCCATCTTGGCCACGGCATGTGGACGTGCTGAGATTTCATCAATGACATCATCATCGAGAACATATTCTGGAACAACAGTAAATTGTCTGCTATATTCAGTCTCTATCAGTACTTCACGCCACGAGTATAACGCAGCCTTCACTGCAGTGCATAGTTCCTTTGAAGATTTGGGGGCTCAGCACGCACGAGTGGGATAGGGATACTTTGGTACAATGGTCTTGACAGGGAAGTTCTCAGGTGTGCAATTGTCACAGCACAAGCCACCTAGTGGTCGCGGGAAAGGCGAGGAGACTGTTGTAACAAACTTCAGCCCAGGAGATAGTGAGCGGGATCAGAATACTTGCGTTTTTCCATGTTCACAAAGAAATCATCCCACGGCTTGCAGCAACGGTGATTGGTGGCTATAAAGCGTGATAGGTGCTTCTGGTCACGAAGTTCAATTTCTGTCGCAGCAGCTTTCTTCTTTCCTCATCGTGATAACTGGCCAGAGGTCACCTCGTTCCCTGTAGTCATCAGCTCAGGGTCTACAGCGTCAATAGCAGCAATACGGTCTGGTTGTGTTGGAGCTGCGTCAGTAGTGATATCTTGCTCTTCTGGAATCCCATCTTCTTCGTTAGCTTGATCTGACAGCTCCGGTATGACTTCATCTGTGTCTAATTCAGCAAGGTGGTGTGCATGAGCATTCTTTGTGATGAATAGTATGGCTTCACCGAGCTCTGCAGCATTACGCACACACCGCCCAACCTTCTGCACCAATGACAGAAATGACTGCGGAGCATGCCACAAAACAACACGCTTTACGTTGCAGAAATCCATACCCTGATTAGACTATGAGTTACAGGGCCTATCAAACATGAGCAAAGATGTACCATTCCCAAAGCATCAGTAGTGGGAATTCCATGGTGCTCTCCAGTATGAAGGCCCTCTTGAATGCCTTGTTTACGCGAATCATCAATGTGGTGGTGATAGAATTCAAATGCCGTGGCAGGGATCGCTTCTGGGCAGTGGCTATGCAAGAAATCTTGAATTCCTTCAGCTTCAACACGGCTGTTGACATAGATGAGGGTCTGAGGGAAGCTTTCTGGTCCTTGAGCATCCTCTGGTGGGAAGAGGGAAAGCAAATCTGCGTAGGTGTTTTGAGGTTGCTGCATGATACAGACTGATAGCGTGACATTGAGTTTGGCGTTTGATACGGCAACCTGCGAGGTATCGAGAGGCAGCCCTAGTTTAAGTAGAATAGCATTGATAACCTCATGGTCGCTGATGCTATCAGCACTGGAACCTTGCTCGGCAATCTTCCTAAGAGTTTTTCAAGATGGCTGTATTCTGGTCGGAAACTACCTTCAGTCTCGCCCCAATCAATCATGCAGTGAGCTTCATCAAGGACTACGCTCAGACAGTTGTCTTGGAACATTGGGATGCTGAGGACTTTCTCATTGAACTCACTGGAAATTGCTCATTCAGGGGAAAGGAATATGACATAATACTTGATGCCGGTGATCTTCTCGCCCTCTCTCTGCGGGCTGACGTTAGTATAATAAAGACTATGAAGATGAATGAATTGACCTGAAATAAATCTTTGTAATCGATGCCCTCATTGCCCAGACTAACTGCAGGTATCCCTCTTTCAGCTAACTCCTTCACTTGTGAGGCCATGAGCACATTGAGTGGACTGATCACCATAAGAAACTGGGTCGTCTCCGTTGGAGAGCCATTTCCTCCATAGAATAACGGATACCAGAATGTGAGTGTCTTCCCTCCACCTGTTGGAACATCATACACAGTGCTAACACCCCTAATGATGTTCAGACCCGCCTTCTCCTGATGCTTCCCTCAGCTCATTCACACCAAAAACTCGACACAAACCATTCCTGGCTCTTCCTAGGTGGGTCTCGTCGACTTGTCACTGCAGACGGGGCGGCATTTGGGCTCAGGAGTAGTGGAAAAGGCTGGAGGGGCAGATATGATTGAGAGCAGCATTGTGGGACAAGGTGTGTGAATTTTGAAATTCTGAAAAATGGAAACATCTTGTATTTTCTGTGGCTTTTGATACATGTATTCAATGAGAATATAGAAGGAGGTTCGGGAATGGGTACGTCGACGTGGAGGCTAAGTCAAAACAATTTGTGGGAAAAACGGCTCCCAGCCAAAAGTGCCAGATTCTGTTCCAGTCCCTGCGGCAGTGTGTAGGGTAGGGCCCTAACATCACTGACGCAGGTACTGGTTTCGAGTCTATCAAATTCCAGGGATTCCTTGTTCATAGACCTTGGCAAGCTACTCTTACAGCTATTGGCCACATCCAGCATGCTCAATGACCAAATAACAGATGAAAGCAGCAGCAAGGGGGGAGCAGGATTTGAAAGGGTCATATCAACCCAAAAGTCCAGGTTTCAGCCAACAAGGACCCCTCTCCCCCTCCAAAAAAGGAAATTTATGTCATATACCTTCCAAAAAGAGAAAGTGTTCCACCAGTCCCAAACTTCCTGTGAGTGCATTATTGCTGTCTTGGGAGTTGGATTGGGAGCGAGAAATTTTGGTGAGCCTGTTGAACTTGTTGTGGTGTACTGTGTCAAAGTTGTGCACTGATGATGTTAGCAGTAAAGATTTATCCCTAAAAGGAATGTAAGTTAATGCCTATAAACCACAAGAATCCAAGAGTGCCAGAGGAGAAGCTGAGTAGAACTATTCACAGCTTTCTAAAGATATATTATTTGTGTACTGTAATTCATTGCCCTTGAGGCCTTGAGTTAGTGGGCAGATTCCTTGTGTATCCTTCCACTACAGCTGAGTTGGGAACCATACACAGCTGCACAGTGCTGATGAAAGTTTTGTGCAAATGCTGTTGTACAAACC
Source organism: Paramarasmius palmivorus (assembly GCA_037176845.1). Taxonomy (NCBI): domain Eukaryota; kingdom Fungi; phylum Basidiomycota; class Agaricomycetes; order Agaricales; family Marasmiaceae; genus Paramarasmius; species Paramarasmius palmivorus. The sequence goes on from JAYKXP010000101.1 coordinate 148,953, forward strand.
TGGATAAATTAGTTTGCACAAGTGTCAAGGATAGAGTACAAATAAGTATGAGTACTCAGACAGACACACGTAAAGTGGGAATGGCTATATTGAGATAAACTACAGTACCTGTCAAGGATAGAGTACGAATAAGTATGAGTACTGTAGAGTATTATCAGTAAGATATCTAGGAAACAATCAGGGAATGAACATACCTCAGACAGACACACGTAAAGTGGGAATGGCTGAGGTAGGCAACCTCAGAACATGGAACTATATGTGAGGAAAAGAATAGGTAAATCAAATACAGGAGTACAGAACTGAGTCAAAGGATAAAAGATGTAAAATAGGAAGAAAGTAAGTATGATGAAATGTAGCAACAATGATCGAGGGTGTCAGGTTGAACCGTCGGAAGGTATCTGTAGGGATTCACTTGTCATTCTCAACACTTCCCCTGAATCCCTACTCAGTAGTAATCCCCAATTCCTTCACATACTTCTTTAAAGCTGCCCAAGACAAGGATTTGGTGAAGAGATCTGCCAGGTTCTTGGCAGAGGGGACATATTTGAACTCTAACTCCCCCTCGCATACTATGTCCCTGATCCAGGACCAGTGATAGTTGAAGTGCTTGGTGCGAGTGTGTTTAGTGGTTGCTTCAGTCAGCACCAAGGCGGAGGTATTGTCAACATTGATCGGGAAGGGGTAATCTTCTCTGAGTTTGAGTCCATCCAGGAACTTCCACATCCATACGGCCTGTTTCCCGGTGTGTACTCAACTCTTTCTCCATGGCTGACCCCTACAATTTCATCCTCTGACTTGCCTCTGCATATGTGTTTGGTTTTGATTGGTTTTCTGGCTCTGTGACTGGTGGTAGGTAGGCATTTAATGCATTTGCGTGTTTGTCCTCAGATTCAGAGTTGAATTCAGGGAGTAATGGGGTTTCTCAAGGAGTATTCCAATTGCCAGCCCAATCTTCACCCCTGTTCCAAGCGTTGGCCTTGTCTTCTTCGTACTGGTGTGATGCGAGGAATCATTGGGTGAGATTCACAGTGCAAGAGGATTGACGAGTGGGTTCTGCAGGTGGTATGTTGACTTTTTGAGTCTTTGGAGCAGGAGGTGGTTGTGGAGTCGTTACTGGGGACTTGTTGATTGCTGTCTCCAGTTGATTTCCATTTGGGGAAACCGACATTGGTGGGGAAAGTGGAGATGATGTAACCAGTGATACACCTGACTTTAATCACTTCTTTTTCGAATGCAAATACGCTAGTTTTGCACGTTATCATTGTTGCATAAACCCATAATAGTTATAGAAGGAGTATGAGCCCTAAATAGCTAGTCATTGGATGGAAGGTGTTTTAGGTGGTTATATTAGTGGATCATGGTACACGGTATGCCCCACATGGGTATCTGACCACTACTATTACTTCTACCAGTGATTGTTGAAGTACAATCACCTCCTGAAAACTGTAGGGAGAAGGTCCATAAGTGAATTCACTACGGACTACACCTAGATCATCTACCGGACACACTAAAGGGATACTTTCAAGTTGCTCTACACTTCTTCTATTAGTGAAACTTTATACTAGTTCGTCTTGGTGATGTTCTGGAAGTGTTCTAACCGGTTGGGTTACACTTTAGCATTGTAGAGAAGGCCTCAGTTTTGGTAATTGAGCTTCCTTGCTTGCGTGCTTTATAGAAGACAGTTTTGGTGGCTGTTTTCCAGCAGTTGTGCTGTAGTTTTACCTTAGAGAGAGTCAGATCACTTGAGGCAGTTTAGATCAAACCAAGATCAGCTTCATATAGCCCTTGGTGCCTTATTTCCAAGCTTATAGAAGCAAGGACAACCCTACTATGCATCTATACAGGTGTACTTTCCTAGAACTTCGACAAATAGAAGTGATTTTACCCTTCTTGAGACCAAGCTTGAGTAGATATCTCTAAGTGCGGCAACTCTGATCACGCCAAACCACACTTGCACAACTACGCCACAGTAGAGTGCTTTTGTACACTGAGAGCAGTCATAGTATTAGGTGATTTCACCAAAACTAAGTGGTATTACCGGTGTCTTGGCCCCGTCTGATCCAGAGGTTGTTTCTTCGACATGTTCAACATCGAGGAATGTATAGTCAGTGTCAACATCATCCTCCCCCTCAACCTCTGACACCCAACTCATTCCATGAGACAATGACTTCCTTGGAGCCAATTACCTTGCAGCGGTACGTCCCTGGGTACTCATGTCCAATGACTTGACATTTAATTCCCCTTGGATCCAGTTTCCCATGACTGGCTTTCTCATGCGACAGCACATATACGATGTCTCCAAATGCCCGAAGATGGCTAGCATCTTGGATTTTCCCAGTCCATTCCATTTCTGGAACCTTTCCAGGGTGTATCGCGGATGGCAAGAAGTTCAATACATAAACTACATTGCGCATTGCCTCTGCCCACCATTCAGCAGCCAATTTGGACTCAATTAGCATAGCCCTTGCTGATCCAGTAACCACACCAATCGCCCGTTCAGCCATGCCATTCATAGGGGAGGAGTATACAACAGTGAACTCGTGGATAATCCCATGCTTGGAGAACCAGTCGTTCCAGAGGTTGGACTTGAATTCTGGTGCATTATCTGTGTGGACTTGCTTTAGAACTTGACCAGTCTGACGCTCCCCTAAAGTCCTGATATTATCAAGGACATGTAAGGTGGTTTCAGCTGTATGATCCAGCCTTCCATGAACTTCTTTGAAGTACCAGTGTTGACAATTACCATTGCATAGAGGTTCCCTCCAATGGAGGTCATGTGTGCTGGGCCAAAGAGGTTGATAGCGAGTAGCTCAAGTGGTGTGGTGATAGTTGCTTCACTTAGATAGAAGGGCAACTGCTTCAAGTTCACCAAGATGCATACTTCACACCGCTTCTCAATCTCCATTGGTGGTTTCTTTGCAATCTCCATCTCCTTGTTGATTGCCTATGTGGCCTTGATACGGTCGTTAGCAAAATGGCCAGTCCGCCAATGCCAAAGTTGGATAGTCTGGGCAGAGAATGCAGATGGGAGAATAGGTGTGACGAAAGATCCATAGATGATATATAGGTTTGATTCAGTGAGTGTCCCCTCAAATGTATCGACACCATTTGGGTCAGAAAACACTAACTTCCCCTGACCAAGCTTCATTGACCACCCACAACGATCAAGCAAACCCAAGGATATCAAATTACATGCAATCTCCAGTGGATGCAAGGCCTCTTGGAAGGTTAGGGTATGTGCAGCTCCCAAGTACACAACTCAGATCTCGACATCTCCCTGACCGACTATGGGAAAGCTAACTCCCTGCTTTGAAGATGATCCGATACTATCGCGGCCTAACATCTCATAGTTCTTGAAGACATCCCTGGAGTTGAAGAAGTGACAAGATGCGCCACTATCCCCAATCGTGCAAGATGCGGACTTCAGGTTATTCGCAGATGGGGTAAGCACCACCAAGACCTTGGCACTCATTGCATAGACTCGTCCAGTCACGACTGGTCCAGACAGAGTGGCTGAGGTGGTTGCTAAGTTCGCATCAGGGATTGACACATCCTTTTTGCCTTTCCACCAAGGTGGATACTGCCCCTGCTTTCTGCCCCCCAATTTCCAGCAGTTATTGATGGTATGGCCCTTCCCGTTGCAGTTTGGGTTGGAGCACTTTAAGTCTGGATTGTTCAGGCCCTTTCTGATTGGTCCCTTTGCAAGTAGAGCACGGAGCTGGGCTACTTCAGCCTTGAGTGCTGATACATGGTCGACAGGTGTAGAAGTGTCATCAGTAATGGTCACACTGGCATCTACTGCAGCCTTGCGGAGCAGGCACATCTTCTCTGCATATCCACCATCTCCTGTGAACTTTTCCTCAAAGTAACAGCAGGTACGTAAATTGTCCTCCTTCCTCTGCCTCGCCAAGATACTGACAGTGAGGAACTCTTTCTCCAAATAGGTCCATAGCTCATGCAAAGTCTTCCCAGATGTGATACCAAGGCCGGTAGGATTTTTGATGTTATTCCAGATGATGAGGTATGTCACTGATTCATGGAGATTATATTCCAGGAGGCTTGGAATTGGGTCATTAATGGCAGTTGGGATAGCTGGGGTATAAGGAAGAGGTGATAGATATCCATGGGGAGCCGGTACCTGAACCTTTCCAGTCCAGTATATGTCAAGGCCTTTGATACATCCCATGGGTATCATGATATCCTTCCATGTAATGTAATTTTCGCCATCAAAGTGCTGGTCTTCAGGTAGAGTTTGTATAGTTGTAATTCAAAGGCATAGAGGTCGCCATGCTGCCAGATATGCAGCACAATAATAGAATGCCAAGATATGATGAGCCGTAGATTTGATAATGGTGTGTCTGTGGTTATCCTGGTGCAGTGTTTAAAGCACGGGGCCCATAACCTGTCAAGGATAGAGTACAAATAAGTATGAGTACTCAGACAGACACACGTAAAGTGGGAATGGCTATATTGAGATAAACTACAGTACCTGTCAAGGATAGAGTACGAATAAGTATGAGTACTGTAGAGTATTATCAGTAAGATATCTAGGAAACAATCAGGGAATGAACATACCTCAGACAGACACACGTAAAGTGGGAATGGCTGAGGTAGGCAACCTCAGAACATGGAACTATATGTGAGGAAAAGAATAGGTAAATCAAACACAGGAGTACAGAACTGAGTCAAAGGATAAAAGATGTAAAATAGGAAGAAAGTATGATGAAATATAGCAACAATAATTGAGGGTGTCAGTGTGAGGCTTATAAAACGCTTGTGAACGAGCGAAATATATATGCCTAGTTGTGCGAGCGGGGTTCGACATTGTCAAAGGATCCGTACAATTGACATAAGAAATCAACTAGCACACTAGTTGAACGTCTACAAAGCACTAGGACACAAGGGAAGTGTACAAGCGATGAATGAAACAATGTAATATGATAATATGGTCTCGATATGATCAAGACAACACAAGCCAACCTATAAACCTATCTATAACTATTCCTATAGGTTCCTATGATGCAAAATAACCTATTGAACCTGACAAGGGTAAAGACCTATTGATCCTATGAAAGGCACTGATTACACTAGTCGAACTAGCATGACAACCAGGCCACCTATAAGCTAGTGGGGCTCCACACTAGTCCTGAAACAATCAATCCTATCCAAAGAGTCTAGATGAACTAGCTCTGTCCTATGGATATCTCAAAGTTCTAATTTCATGACTCTAGTTCAATATAGAGAAGGGCTTTTCAAAGGTTTTATTTTCTAAGTTATTTTCTAAGCACACGTCGCCTCTATGGTCAACGATAGAAGACAAGAACTCTGCTATTGGTGCACTAAGGCTACATATATAGCGGAGTAATTGCTTGAGAGCTTCCTAGGGGAAACCCTGCTGCTTATATACCCGTGAGCGTACATATTTTACATATAAGTGAAAGTGGACACGATAAAGTAATAGTAACTATGCAAGAAATGGGAACGAGGAGAGGATTCTATCTACCAGAAAAGGAAGGTTTGGGTATATATTGGTTGGAATTCAACATTATTTTGCAGGACTGTGAGTCATATTACTTTTGGTTGCTAGGAAGTGGCGCGCGGAGGTGCTGTTCCACATGGTGCGTTTCGGATATCGGGGCTAGGACATAGTTATTCCGCTCGGAACTTGCTAGGAGTCCGATCTTGACTGAAACGCTTCGGATTCGTATCCAAGGAAGGTAGGCTCTGTGCCCGTGTAGTTCTATATTATATTTTCTATGTCCTAGGACAGTCCTGGAACAGAATCCTATCTGTTTCCTTGTTATAGGACTATATGTCCCGCACTAGTGTCTGTACTAGCAGTAGGAATCCCAACTTGAAGCTTGAGGGATGTTCTGATCGATATGGAAAGCTGTTAAGCCCCCATATGGTCCTCGTATCGATGACCCGGTCACTCGGACATTTCTAATCCTGGTAACTCTGCTCTCAAAGGTGACTCACACCTCCAGCTTCTACTGTATTTGGTATATAGCTCTGATTCGTCCCCTAGGGTCCTTCTACGCCGTGGTAGTTGGTCCTCGTTCACTATCCCATCTCATATGTCCCATAGCGTGAGTATAGTGTAGCCATATGACCTACTAGGAAGTCTACCATGTACAGTAGCATGTCCTCATAAGGTTCCAGCCTGATAATAGAGTATAGATACGGTCTACAGGTTTCGACGCGTATCCTAGCGCAATCATATAGGGCTAACAACGACATCAACGTCTATGCGCGCGCAGCTAGTATTCACTACGCAGTGCATGCCTATCTTATTCTTCGTCATATGCGCACTACTAGGTTCCTAGTAGTGCTACCAAGTCCATATAGTACTTAGTATGATGTACTAGTGCGATTCTGAACACAACAATTAGTGTCAAAATGACTGTTTTTCAGCGATTTCGTTCTGGTACCCTCACATCTCCCCCAAACCAAAAGATCTAGACCGTCCTCGGTCTGGAATAGTTCATATGAACTTCTTTCTGGGTGTATTCGAGATGCGCGCGGTCAGTTTACTCTGTCCGCGTTATGTCCGATCAGTTGATGCCGGGGTTATCAAACCTCCTCGAGCGTCAATCATCTTCCATATTGATCTTATGACCAAATAGACCTTCGAGCGCTTCCCTCGCGCCAAAGCTAGTAATCCCTCGTCTAATTTCGATGTCCTAGGACATTTTCTTCATAGGAGAACGGCCATGTATAGCTATTCCAGGGTCATCGAACTTCTGCTGGTGACTGCCGGTTTCATGACTCAGCTTCCGTGATGTGATCGAATAGAAGCAGGATTCTCGGAATGTGATATATAGCTTTTCACAAAGTTGAACCAAGTCCCAAATCCTTTCTTTCTTTTCCCCCTCATCATCGTTTCAACGAGCTGTTCCTAGGTGCGTTTCCTCGTTCTTTTCTTTGCATTTTCTTTCTAAATTTTTATTTCTAGGATGCCTAAGCCCGTTCGAAACCCCTTTGCGCCTCCAGAGCCAGTGGCTCCTAAGCCCAAGCATGCTAGGCCACCACCTCCTCCTCCACTTCCCGACTATTCACCCGAAGAAATCTACGAGCGTCAGCTAGGGATGTACGAGCGAGGTCGTTCTCTCATCACCGCCTTTCGCATGTACTACGACGCTGTCTTCGATCGCAAGGCAGAGGTATTCCCTTCGCCCGAGGCAGTTGCCAAACTCTTTGTAGCTCAGAAGGACAACATCGTGAGTTACATTTATATTTCTTGAATCATATGACTCACACTCTTCCTAGCGAGAGTACCATAGGCTATGCACCGACGATGCTCGAGGATTCGAGATCCCAAAGGCGTACCATGGCGTGATCCTCCAGATCTACCGCCTGGCCCATACAGCCTTACAAGGGAAAGTCATCAAAGCCAAGGCTACCGTTGGTTGGCTCCCTCCAGAGGATGAAGTCAAGGACCTTGTTGAGAAATACGAGGTGCGTCATATGAAGGTTTTTCTCTGATTATTTCTTTTCTAATATTCTTTTGTATGTCTAGGATTTTGATTTCCACTATCCGCTTCCACCACCAGTGGTGCCTCTCCCCAAGACACCTCCTCTGGTAGCTTCTTCCTCGCGAGTTCCCAAACAAAAAGGATACAAGTCCAATCTTGATAACTCGGATTCCGACGTCAAATCGTTCAAGCGTCTGAAGACCGATCAAGACGAGGACTCTTCTAGCGATGACAGTGACCATAGTGAAGATCCCAACGATAGGAATGCCCAGATCTATGGTGGACAGTGGTACGAGGCATACGAGGGCGAGAATGCTCATATCGCTGCTGAGGCCAAGAAAGCCCTCTCGCTTGCGGTAAGTCATTTCTCATTGTTCTTTCATATGATTGTTCTAATCTTATTTTCTAGGGTCCCTCTCAGCCAAAACGCACTCCTCGCGCAGATGCGACTGTGCGCGTTCAAAAGAAGGAGGCTGTTCCCAGCAAGCCCAAAGGTAAGGAGAAGGCCACTAGCGCTCCTCAGGCTAGGGGTAAGGACAAAGCCAAGGAGTCCGAGCACGCGCCTGTCCCTGATATGCGAGAACCGGTAAGTGCTTCTGCTTTACTATTTATTCATATGTTAACTTCTTATTGTCTAGCGACTTACTCCTGCCTTCACTCGCGTATCCGAGCGAGTGATAGGTGGAACTAGCGTGAGTCACTGACTTCTTTTCTGTTTCATATGACTGATAGCCACCTTTCTAGATTTCCAAATCGGGCGAGCGGACCGCATATCAACCTCCGGCCCCTCTTCACAACAACAAGGACGATGGCTTCGTCAACGAGGAGCTTTCCACCGCTGGTGGACACGTTTACCTTCAAGGTAACGTGCGGCTTACCTACGATGCTGTCGTTGAAGCGTCGACGATTGCGCCCGAACCCAACTTCTATACTCAGGGATGCGATCGCTGCATTCAAAAGGGGCTGGGTTGTTCCCCTCGTCCCGATGGCCATGCTGGATGCACGGGGTGTAAGAGCACCAACCAAAAGTGTTCTTTCACCCAGTCCCTGGAGGAATGTCTGAGTGCTCGTGATGAGCAATTCGACTTAGGTTTGCAGGGTCACAACGGTAACTCCTCATATGACTTTTTCTTTTGTTTATTCTAACTCATATGACTTTTCTAGGACTGGCCTTCCAACTCGAGGGCATCTTGGGTACTCTGGGCTCTCTCCAGAGTGCCTTGGATATCGAGTTTCAAGCTCGTCAGCAAGCACTGCGCCTCAACCGCACTCTCGAGCGTCAAAGGTTGATCCTTCAACGATCCACTCGCGATCCACGAGTCATATGCGCCTTGCTGCGACTCTTGCATCCCGACCTCGAGGCCCTTACTCACGAGCGACTGCTCATCCTTCTCACCGCCCTCAAAATCCCGCATTCATCGTTCGACGTTACTGCTGCTGGATTTAGGTTCGATGGCAAGGATATTTCCATCATCGAGAAGTCCTCGGGTAAGATCCTCGCGAGTAAGTTATTCATATATTCTATACCCCCACACTACTGACTCTTCTTACTAGCCTATCAACAGGTGGTTTCCCTTGCGGAGTCCGCTTATCCACCTGTTAACTTGGCCAAGTGGTTGGAAGCACGGGTCAGGCCTGAGTATGTGATCAAGATATGTTTTTCTTATATTTATGAACTTCATATGACAAAACTGACTTGGTCATATAGGACAAGACTGCTTCTGAGGACGCTCCTGGCTCCCCGATGGCTCAGGACTCAAAGTCCAAGGGATCAGGATCCTCTCCTAAAGCCGTATGTTTTCTCTTTTCTTGTCATATGACGTTCTAACTTTTCTTTATTTTTCTGTAGTCGGGTTCCACAGTCAAGACCATCTCCCCTCACTCTGTTTTGGATGTCCCAGCTTCTACCAGCCACATCAAGGACTCCAAAGTTGAGAAGAAGGTTGCTGGATCCAAGAGCCCTATGGTCATCAAGAAGGTCGGTGGCAGCTCCTCGGGAGACGCTATCAAGGACAAGTCTCCTCGCGAGCAATCTGCCTCGTTGGACTCGGACTCGGAGTAGTGGCCTCTTGGCCTTTTGATATTTTTATTCTCCACGGACTGGTATTCTGCATGCGCGCACCCCTCAGTGGGCAAAAAGTAATGTATATATATCATCTCAGCTCCCCTAGTACACACATTCAAGTACTAGGGTCGAAGCAAATATCTTGTAGTCGTGTCTTCTAAGACACAAAATAAATAATTACTTCTTGATACATCCCCTAGTGTGAACTAGTAAGCCTGAGTGAACTTAAACAAATTCCGATTTGAGATCAATAGTCTGAGGGACTTGATTTTGAGCCAATATGTCTAGATTGGCTACCACTCAGGAATCCATCTAGCTCATATGAGTGCTCATATGACCTTAAACCTTTGCGCTCGTATCATATATCCATGATTCCGGACTACTAGGACCATTCTAAGTGCACTCGAGTGTGCTAGTAAGGTATCCTCCCAGTCCTAGTGCGTCCCCTTGGCTCAGCTCGGGAACGACTTCAAAAAGTAGTGTGAGAAAGGGTTTATCCGCCTCTGCTGGGAATCGAACCCAGATCTTCACTTAGCAAGATTGCTGGGAGATACTATACTTGTAGGTGATGCTTTATCCATTGAGCTACAGAGGCGGTAACTGTTACAATTTACTTGTTCAGTTGGCCTTCCTCTTCTGTCACCCAGTACTTGTCCTATCTTTCATAGCGTCTTTCTCTAGTTCTTTCATATGGCCCTAGCATTGTGTGGATTAGGCACTAGGATCTCATATGGATCTGCTTATGTGCTTTTAACTACGCTTGGGACTTTACTTTTCCTTCTTATCCATTCATATTCCGCTTGGATGGACCTTGATGTTTTCTAGGGTCAAAAATATTCGGAATTTTCGGGTTACCACCAAGCATCTCTCCCCCAAACCAAAAGAAATGTCAAGTCCCCTTGACAGTGCCTAGCAGAAAAGTTTCAGCCGCTCTACACCAGGTGGCGATCATCTGCACCATCCGGAAATATCACTAGCACCTTCATCTGCACCATCGGACCATATCTCTGGCTCAGTAAGATTTTTCTTGCCTAGCGCATGAACCTTGCTCCCTAGGACCCTATAAAAGTGTCCTCGGAAAACCCAAGACTCATCACCAATCTCATCCTGTCTTTTCTGCTTCGCACTAGTCACCCTAGCTCACTCATTCTGCTCATATGTCTGCCAAAAACGTATCGTCCCCTGCCCCTGGTGCTTGGAAAGATCGCTCAGAGTGGTTAACCAAAGCTCGCTGTTGGGATTCGGACTCTAGCCTATCATGTGACTTTGTTGATTTTAGTTTAGTCATACTCGTTTTCCCTCCTCAGCCGTTTACCATCATCTGGTCCATCTGAGGAGGTATGTTTTATTCTTTCTTATTCATTCTATACCTTACTAATACTTATGCTAGTTTAACTCACACGTTGTATTCTTTAGGTTGTTGTATCATAACAGGTTATGGGCATTCCTTAACAGCAACTCGAAGAACAACTTGGACCACTAAAGACGCTAGGCTTGCGTCATATCACATTTTCCTTTTCCGACATTTTATTATCCCGCGGGACTATTTTCGTTTTTTCTCGACAATCAATCAATGCCAATTCCAAGATCTTGCGAGATCTAGCCGACATCTGCGCATCACACAATAATACCTCCACAGATGCGTCCAGATGGATCCAAATCGACCAAATCAGGCCTCGCAACATGCTCGCAGGTCTCTTCCCACTGCTGCATCGGTTCCATACTTTAATTCTTCTTCACCTACACATATTCCTTTTGAAAATGGTTATCCTCGCTCTTCAAATGTTCCACTTCATCATTCTCAGACCCCGGCTACACCTACTTACGGTGGGATACCACGGTCACAAGGCTTTGTTGCAAGGCCGAATCATATCATACCTCGTTCTGGCTCGTTCCCAAACTTTGGTCTTAATCAATTTTCTGCTTCTGATGTTCCCCCGCAACGCATATAATGCTTTTCATAATGTTGTTTCTAATTTTGGTACTGCTATGCGCGAAATGCGAACAGCTAATGGCTCACAGTTTCATTCAAATGATAATTCTCATCCTTCTTCTACTTTTCAACAGAATTTTTCTCCTCATACTCAAGTACCTTTCTCTTTTTCGAACGACCATCTTGATCAGACTGCTTCCGGCTACCCGAATACCTCTAGGGTTCATTGGGCCGAACCCCAAGGTCGACCTGAACATGTTCCTGATTTGGGACATGAGCCTGATCGTGAACCCCCGGTATTGCCGGTTCAGGGTGATCAGGATGTACCATTGCGAACAGAGTCTCCTGCGTCACATTCCTCTCATAACTCTGCTTCTTCACATAATTCTTCGAACCATTCAACTTATAGACGTTCACCTCCTCGTAATCCACCGCCTATTCCCCCTCGTCCTCCTTGTCCTCCTCCACCACCTCCTCGTACTCCTCATCATGATCCTCCTCCTCATTTCCATACTGTACGACCTATTGTTTCTCCACCACCGGCTAGTTCTCATTCTTCTAACGAAATTGCTCGCCTATCTTCTCTTGTTGAATCCTTAATTCTTACGCTACAACAGAATTCCTCGTCTACCTCCCACGGTGCCGCGATACCATCAATACAGAACTCGGCACCTGTGGGACTTGGTTATCCCTCGTATCCCCCTGTGACACCGTCATTACACAACTCAGGGGGAATGGGGGTGCCAAACACGACGAACGTACCTCCTTATTCTACTGTTCCTCTACCACAATATCACCAGCTTCATTCACCTCATGTTCATCAACTTCCTGCTTTAACTTCACAAATTTTTTCTGCTCCGACTCATGACATGTCTCTTGATCTTTTACGTTCTTTCATTTCTGCTCCTTTACCTACATTACCGTCTACGGCTTCAATCCCATTATTACAAGGTAAACCGAACTTTGCACAGTGGCAAGAGGCTGCAGTGGGCATGGTACAGAACCTGGGGCTCAACTCATGGATATGTGGTCCGGCACCACCGAACATGTCATCTTTCATTCCGGATCTGATTCCCGTCTATCCACCGGACTTGACAATGACTTCGTCTGTGTCCGATTGTCAGTTGTACCAAGTTTTCTGGGCACGTGATGGGATAGCGGTGCAGATACTCATGTCTAGGCTGCCACAGTCTGTGGCCGCGATGCTCCCTCCTTCCACCAATCCAGTTACATTTCGCCGACGTACTGCTCGTGATGTCCTAAACGTTCTCCGGACTCGCTATGGGATCAACGATTTTGCGTCTGCCGCATTGCTCAAAGAGAAGTTGTGGGCAAAACAAGCTCATTCTGCTCGTATCCTCGACTATGTCACAGAGTGGAGAACGGACCTCAACCAGCTCCATGCAGCTTCATATCAGATCCACTGGGGCGAAGCTATTACCAGATTCCTTGCCATGCTTCCAAACGATATCATATGGCAATCCATATGCAATACGGCACTCACGGAGACGTCTAACAACACGGAGACCCTGGACCGAAGTTCATGGGATTTCTTTGCCGAGTTGGTAATCCAGACAGATTCGAACAACTCTCTTCGTGAACGAGCTCGTTCTGCTGCATATGCCGCTCAGAATGTGTTGGGTAACTGCTCTCGTCCTCTGGGTTCGCGTGGGGGTGACATAAACACTACCTCTTCACGTCCTAATACGGGTGGTAACACTCAACCCCATCAAGACCGACAACAGAATCCCGCCGCTCCATCCCAACGTAATGACCGAAACACGAATACGTTGAGCACTTCATCCACATCATCACAACAAACCCGTCCCCAGGTGCATTTGGCACACGCAGATTCACATGAACCAGATCCCGATCACGACCCAGTAGAAGACAGTAATAATACACCTGATGTAGTCATCGATATCCCAGAATCAATTGAAGAGGAAACTTTCCAAGGCTATGCTACAGTACCACCAGAAGCTCCACCGGGATGGTTATACACTCTCGCAGCTCAATCTCCGCTCGCCTTCTCTTCATTTGTCAGGGATTATCAAGGAATTCTGGACTCAGGAAGCTCAAAGCACCTGTTTAACCAGAAGCAGATATTTTGGAATTTCAATCTAAAGGCTGTTCTGTCTATAGGGACGGCAAATTGTGGATCATTAGAGACGCATGGGAAGGGCATGGTGAAGCTAAAAGTTACCGACATAAAGTTCCCCGACAAGTCCTTCATCATCACACTCGAGGATGCTCATTACGCTCCAGACTGTCCAGTCAATCTATTCTCTTTCGGCACATTCCTTGAGTCAGGAATGAGAATGTACTATGAGGGAACGGAGGGACGGATTTATATGAAGAAGCCATCACCCAGAGCTTTTGGTGTAAAACTCATGCACCGGCTCCTGTTCGTCAAATGCGAATTTGTTATGCCACCGAACCTCACTATCGACCCTAGCACTGATGTGTCCTATCTTACTTCACCGATACTAGAAGAAGATATCCTAATGGCGGCACCTATGTTCGAGAAGCGTCAACATGGGTTCGAACTCGGACATGATCGGTTGATTCATGCAGGGAAGGGGGTCGTGAAACAGGTCCTTTCGGGAAAATGTGGACCTGGATTTGAAGGCTTTGAAACCAGCGCTCCTCAGGCTGGTAATGTGTGCGATAGCTGTGTAGAAGGGAAGATCCCACAACAACCCTACTATTCCTCGGAGATTCATGCCTTGAAACTGCTAGAACTAATCCACACTGATACATGTGGACCCATGCCAGTCGCGTCACCTCACGGAAATCTATATTTTCAAGTGCTTTACGACGATTTCACATGTGCCAATGCGGTCGTATTCCTCAAAGATCGGTCACAGGTTCCTCAAGCCATTAAAACAGTCATTACATGCTGGGAATTATTGTTGAACGATAAAACAGTCAATCTTCGATGTGATGGGTCTGTGGAACAAGCCGAGGGAGAGCTATTGGAGTGGTACAAGAGCAAGGGAATACAGGTTCAAGTAACTGCTCCATATGCCCATCCTCAGAACGGAACTGCCGAGCGATTTGTACGAGTCCTCGAAGACGACATGAACGTTCTGCTAGCATGGGCGAATCTTCCACTGTCATTTTGGGAAGACGCAATTCGCACATCCTCTTTTGTTCGCTTTCGACTGCCCTGTACCGCTCTACCACGATATAAAACCCCATACGAGATCGTTCATGAATCTCAACCGAACTACTCCATGCTTCGAGCTTGGGGGTGTCGATGTTGGGTGGCTATACCTCCAGAGTTGATGCAGAAAGGTAGTCCACGTTGATATGAGGCCATATTCGTTGGATATGAGGAGGGGCGTATTGGCTGGCGTGTTCGTGACCTGAAGGGACGATATCGTTTCTCGAGGGATGTGATTTTTGATGAGAACACACCTGGATATTTGGGACGTGTACCCGACAACTACTATGCACCTCTTGACGGCACACCAACAAACTCTAGCCCAGCATCGAATATACCCCAAGAATCTGAAGATATGCCTGTGTATCAGAATGACACATCATCAACTGTTGAGGACGTCTCGGACTTGCCTATTCGTTCGAAGCCAACCCGAGAAACAGAATCTAGTGAAATACGAGCAAGACCGAGGAGGACCCGGGAGCAGACAGCATTAGGACGCGAGTGGCAGGAAGGGATCTGGAGACGAGATGCATGGTGTGAGGAGATTAGAAGGAAACGTTTGGAACGACAAGCTGGTGGGGAAGTGAAATCAGATGGTGTTTCGGCCATGGTTTGCCTCACTGCCATTGATGATCACATTGCAGAGGCACCAGATGTACCGATACTTTTACAAAAACATGCGATAGTTATCAGAACGACTTTTGCAATAATCTGTGACAAGGGCTTTTGCAAAAGTCGGAGACAAGTAATCAAGGCAGATAAGAGGTACTGTCCGCTTTGGGTGCTTCCAAATAGGGAAGGATCATTCCCACACCTTCTGGAAAGGGAACAGGCCGCTTTTTTGAGATCTGGAGATATTCCCACACCGCTTTTGGCATCCCAAAAAGGAAGGTGCTCTTTCCATGATGTAACAGTGCGCTTTTTGGGCGCTTTTTTTGCGGAAAAATTATTCCCACACCTCCTGACATCATCTGGGTGCCTCCCTACTCCGCTTTTGGCTTCCCAAAATGGAAGGTGACCTTACCTCATCATTTTCCACCTGGAATCAATGCACTGGGGGGCTATTGGGGCATGCAGGGGGGCTATAAAAATCGCATTTTTGAGGGAATATGTTCCAATATGTTCTAAAAGCATGCCCCTGCAATTGGGGGGCAGGGGAATGCAAAAAAAGCGGTCCAAATATGGTAATTCAGGAAAATGGCCTATTGGATCTTGGGCTACAGGCCAGATATTGACATGGGGTAAGTTGGAGGACCTAGATACATTGAATACAAGCCTGGGGGCACCCAATAGTACATAGATTGGTGGGATAATGGTGCTTAAATATCAAAAATACTGAAAATCTCCGAAATCAGGGGAATAAAATTACAGGATGGGATGTAGTGCAGCTAGGGCTTAGATATTGTGAATCAGAGATGATATATATGTCCCCTTGCCTCGTTTACAATCCTGGAGAGCTGCCTATTTTTCCAGATTTATTACAGCTAAATTCGCTTTTTTTGGACATTGGTAATACTATACCACAGGGAATGATTGGAGTGGGCTAATTCTTGTTCATAACCCACTTTAGAGTGTATAGGTGATGAATATATACTTGCCCAAGCACTCCTGTATGTGCAACACCTTGTTTAATCCAATGTATTGTACAGTTATGTAACACAGGCAGTAGTACATGAATAGCACCTCAGGGAAGCATCCCAGCACCAAGGGGAGTTCAGAATCGAGTTCAGGCACCCAAAATACACTTTCCTACCATGAAAGGACATTTTTTGAACACATCTGTATGTTGCTACATAAAAAATACATAAAAAATCGCATTTTTAGGGGGTTTTTTTGTACTGGAGCATGGGGATTGCTCCTAAAAGCACCAAAAATGAATGAGAGACCGTTCACTATGCATAGAACAGGAATATCAATTGCCTCCATGAATCCCATGACAGGAATCCATATGCCAGACTAATCAATTCCTGCACAATTACAGGAAACATGTACTATGAATGTAGTATTGCAAGGATTGATCTGGGGGCTTGGGGAACCTCAAAATCGAATTCAGGATGAAAAATCAGTCAAGAATATATCCAGGGTTGAAGGGAATCCAATCACTGTAGCTTGAGATATGTATCTGACAAGTTAAATGCTTATAGTTAACATATATTACACATATACTTGTACATTTAACTTGATGTATGCATATTGAAGTCAATTGTGGATGGATTCCTTTCAACCCTGGATATATTCTTGACTGATTTTTCATCCTGAATTCGATTTTGAGGTTCCCCAAGCCCCCAGATCAATCCTTGCAATACTACATTCATAGTACATGTTTTCTGTAATTGTGCAGGAATTGATTAGTCTGGCATATGGATTCCTGTCATGGGATTCATGGAGGCAATTGATATTCCTGTTCTATGCATAGTGAACGGTCTCTCATTCATTTTTGGTGCTTTTAGGAGCAATCCCCATGCTCCAGTACAAAAAAACCCCTAAAAATGCGATTTTTTATGTATTTTTTATGTAGCAACATACAGATGTGTTCAAAAAATGTCCTTTCATGGTAGGAAAGTGTATTTTGGGTGCCTGAACTCGATTCTGAACTCCCCTTGGTGCTGGGATGCTTCCCTGAGGTGCTATTCATGTACTACTGCCTGTGTTACATAACTGTACAATACATTGGATTGAACAAGGTGTTGCACATACAGGAGTGCTTGGGCAAGTATATATTCATCATCTATACACCCTAGAGTGGGTTATGAACAAGAATTAGCCCATTCCAATCATTCCCTGTGGTATAGTATTACCAATGTCCAAAAAAAGCGAATTTAGCTGTAATAAATCTGGAAAAATAGGCAGCTCTCCAGGATTGTAAACGAAGCAAGGGGACATATATATCATCTCTGATTCACAATATCTAAGCCCTAGCTGCACTACATCCCATCCTGTAATTTTATTCCCCTAATTTCGGAGATTTTCAGTATTTTTGATATTTAAGCACCATTATCCCACCAATCTATGTACTATTTAGTGTCCCCAGGCTTGTATTTAATGTATCTAGGTCCTCCAACTTACCCCATGTCAATATCTGGCCTGTAGCCCAAGATCCAATAGGCCATTTTCCTGAATTACCATATTTGGACCGCTTTTTTTGCATTCCCCTGCCCCCCAATTGCAGGGGCATGCTTTTAGAACATATTGGAACATATTCCCTCAAAAATGCGATTTTTATAGCCCCCCAGCATGCCCCAATAGCCCCCCAATGCATTGATTCCAGGTGGAAAATAGTGAGGTAAGGCCACCTTCCATTTTGGGAAGCCAAAAGCGGAGTAGGGAGGCACCCAGATGATGTCAGGAGGTGTGGGAATAATTTTTCCGCAAAAAAAGCGCCCAAAAAGCGCACTGTTACATCATGGAAAGAGCACCTTCCTTTTTGGGATGCCAAAAGCGGTGTGGGAATATCTCCAGATCTCAAAAAAGCGGCCTGTTCCCTTTCCAGAAGGTGTGGGAATGATCCTTCCCTATTTGGAAGCACCCAAAGCGGACAGTACCTCTTATCTGCCTTGATTACTTGTCTCCGACTTTTGCAAAAGCCCTTGTCACAGATTATTGCAAAAGTCGTTCTGATAACTGTCAGTCACTTTTACAAATAAGTTACAACATCAGCTGGCAGAGGAATGTTCTGTTGATCTTCTGATACCACAGGAACCACAGATCATTCTAGAAGAGATGAACTATATCAAGTTCCCTGGTAACCTGGATGGCTTTGCGTTTATTGCTAATGGGCTGAAGATTTACGACCTCGAGAAGAAGCCACTATCATATGGCAAGGCACACGCTCGTCCTGATTCCACGAAATGGAAGGAGGCCAAATTGGAGGAGATTGCAAGCTTACATCGACTCAAAGTACTCAAAGAAGCTGAACTGCCAAAGGGTGCACATGCAGTAGGTGTTCGATGGGTATACGACTTCAAATACAACGAGCACGGCAAAATCACTAAGCACAAGGCTTGGCTTGTTGCTCAGGGCTTCAGCCAACAACCTGGGGAATATGGCGAAACTTATGCACCGGTCGCCAGGCTCACTAGCATCCGAATATTGATTGCATACGCAGTTAAACATGATCTCGAAATGTTTGTCTTCGACTTCAAGACTGCCTTTCTCAATGCGCCGTTATCACAAGTCGTCTACTGCAAGCAAATTCCCGGGTATCCATTGTCCAGGAAGGACCTTGTATACATTCTGCTGAAGGCCCTGTATGGACTTAAACAGGCTTCTGCTGAATGGTACAAGTTGCTTTGGGATAGACTTCGCAAACACTTGAAGTTTCTCCGGTGTGCAGCCGATAACGCCGTATTTTACTGCACATGGTCGTCGCCACCCGATTCATCTATCACTATGCCGACTTCTGGATCTCCGCTTGTCATGGTCATTGGGCTCCACGTCGATGATGGTCTCTGTGTCACGAACTCAACGCCCTTGTACCATTGGGTCATTCGCATACTTTCGGAAGAATTTGTGTTGAATAATCTCGGACCAGCGAAGCTGTATCTGGGGATCACTATTGTTCGGGATAGGGCACGGCGTAGAGCTTATCTTACTCAACAGCCCTACGTTCACGAGATCCTACAAATGTACGGATTACTGAATGCATCAAAGGTTCAGGTTCCTCTTCGTACCAAGATTTCCGACCTACCTCCACCTACCCTTTCCTCCTTACCAGATGCTCCGACAGACCCTGATCAGCTACGAACGTTATACATGTGGATTATTGGATCACTACTATATCTAGCGATGTGTACTAGGCCCGATATCGCGTACGCTGTCATGGCGCTCAGCCAGTACAACACTAAAGCGACGAGGACACATCTGTTAGCAGCAAAAGGGGTACTCAGATACTTGGTAGGGACGTCGGATTTTGCGTTGGAGTATGGGGGTGACCATGCGGGTGATATGAGTTTTTCGTCACTGCTGGTAGATGATGTCGCATTCACAGACGCAGATTGGGCCTCGGATATTGCAGACCGCAGGAGTGTCTCCAGTTATGCTTTCTTCTTGTATGGAGGACTAGTATCTTGGTCAGCGTCCAAACAAAAAGCTGTAGCACTGTCATCAACAGAGGCATAGTACATGGCACTGACACACTGCCTTCGAGAAGCGTTATGGATCAAATTGTTCACTACCCTGATTTCTTTTCCTACTCCTTCTCCATTTCCTATTCTCTCCGACAATCAGGGCTCTGTGTTTATGTCCTCCTCTCCCTCCACGTCCGGCAACTCCAAACACATTGACATCAAATACCATTTCATTCGTGATCATACAACTTCGAACGCCATCAAAGTATCATGGATTCCTACCTCCGACATGGTCGCCGATATCTTCACCAAGCCTCTTGGACCTCCGCTCCATTTCAAGCATTGTGCATCTCTGGGTTTGACGTCGTGTCCAGGTATTGTTGGGAAGCTGGAACATATGGGGGAAACTACTCAAATTAAATGACCCACAGATATTTTTTCTCTTTCTTACTTTATTCTATATATTATTCGTTTCTTCTTACTTTTACTTATCGTCCATTCTACGTATCGTCCGATGGGGGTGTGTTGGGATTCGGACTCTAGCCTATCATGTGACTTTGTTGATTTTAGTTTAGTCATACTCGTTTTCCCTCCTCAGCTGTTTACCATCATCTGGTCCATCTGAGGAGGTATGTTTTATTCTTTCTTATTCATTCTATACCTTACTAATACTTATGCTAGTTTAACTCACATGTTGTATTCTTTAGGTATAGAATTCAGCCGTTTACCATCATCTGGTCCATCTGAGGAGTTTAACTCACACATTGTATTCTTTAGGTTGTTGTATCATAACACTCGCGAGCATATTCAAGAGGGCAAGGCTATCGTCAAGATGGCCAACATCAAAATGCGTGACGCTAGCGCCAATGAACTTCTCAAGTTCTTCGTGCGTATTCCTAGTGTATTCTATATTGTTCATAGTACTGATTATGACCTTTTCTAACAGAAGGCATTGTTGAACCCGTACCATATCGCCCAAGACCCCGAGGCCTATAGTGTGTACGATAAAGGGTTCAAGCTCCTCGAGGAGTATGGCAACGCGGCCGACCTTACCCTCGCTCCCGCCCTATGGATTTCCATTAAGGGTTTCAAGGAACGCGTGGAAGGCTTGGTCAATCCACCTGCTACCCCTGCCAAGGTTCATCTGTTATCCTGTTCCGAGGGACCCCTCTGACTATTTTTCAGGGTTCTAGCAACGCTGCCATTCCCACTAGTGGTAAGGCTAATGCTGCTATCGTGGACAACAA
Organism: Paramarasmius palmivorus; assembly: GCA_037176845.1. Classification (NCBI taxonomy): domain Eukaryota; kingdom Fungi; phylum Basidiomycota; class Agaricomycetes; order Agaricales; family Marasmiaceae; genus Paramarasmius; species Paramarasmius palmivorus. The sequence goes on from JAYKXP010000101.1 coordinate 169,905, forward strand.
TGTCCAGATCGTTGAGCCTCCTGAAGCCGAAGTAAGTCCTCATATTATCCCATAGTCATCATATTAACTTTCTATACTAGATGGCTTACTTCGAGGGCGGTATTAACGCCTCTATTCATGCCCCTAGTGGCAAGAAGAAGGTACGAGTACCTTTATCTTTTATTCCTCGCACCATGCTGACTTCCATATGACTATTAGAAAGCTGAAAGTCGCTCTCAAACGGTATGTATTCCTTATCATATGGTCCCCAACATGGCTATTCTTTCTCGAGCGTATCTCAAAGCGTCTTACTATCTCTCTAAGGCCAAGAACATGAAGGCTGCTTCCGCTAAACACATCCGCGTAGAGAAGGCTCTCACTGACCTCAGGGACGAAGAACCTGGTACGTCTTATTCTGTTGTTTTTCTTCCTAGTGCATTTACTGATGCTCATATGACACAGAGGAACGCTTGATGCGTCTCCGCGGGGACGAGCATATCCTCAATCTGATGAGCATGCTCCCCTTCATGGATATTTCTTCTGTCTCGGACGAGGCTTTGAAGTCGGTTCATAACCGTCTTCGTACTGAGATGGCTGTCCTTCGCCACGCTGTCGAGTATACCCACAGCCAGTACAAACTTGCGGCTAAGCAGTTCAATGAAGTTGAGCACGAGCAAGCCACTCGCGCTGAGCGAGCCGGCCATATGGCTCTTGATACTGCTCCTAGCACCTCTTCCCAAGCTCAGTAGATAGTCCATAGTTGCCTATGTCTCTCGTAGTACCAAAATACACCCTTGTTGATGTTCATATTGGAGTGTGATTTATTTATTTATTTTCCTCGGAACGCTTCAGCATCCCTAGGAGTTTTCTATAGGTGTCCTAGCGACGTTTAGATCTGCGAGGACCTTCAGACTTCTGTTCTAAGTCTGGCACTTCATTATCCTCCATCGTCTCAAAGTCTCCTATGTCTAGACGATCGTCTCTGAATGCATAGTCAACACTAGTTCCATATTGCACATCATCCTCATCGTCAACCAACTTCTCTAGCTGTTCCTTAGATAGATCTATGAGATCATGTATATCTTTGGGCAGTGCTATGGGTTTATAACGAGCGATATGAGGGAGTACGCGGAACGCACCAACTTTGCCTTTCAGCACTGTACCATCCATCTCAGCTACAATATAGGAACCTCCTTTCGTTCGTCGTATGACTATTAAAGGTCCTAGGTAGCGAGGATACATTTTACGATCAAGACTCGATTCGATAGTGGTAGTTCTGACTTGTACCAACATTCCAGGAGCAAAGTTATAGTCTCTGATCTGGAAACGATGATTTTTCTCAAATTTCTTTAGAGCTTTCATCTTGTTTTCATCTATTCTGGCCATCATATGTTCTACATGCACCCTATGCTTAGCTAGAGCCTGTGCGTGGTAGCCCAAAAGTTCCTTGTGAGTAAGAACTTGTCCAGGCATCCTTACTAGCCAAGTCGATTCAACTATGTCGAGCAGCAACACAGGTTCTGCACCTGTTACAAGGAAGTAAGGTGAACACCCTAAACCCTTGCGTACTGTTACTTGGTCTGCCCATAGGACTGGTTTCAGGAATTGATACCACTGCTTCAGGTCATCGCTGCAAGCTTTTGCTAATGCCTCGCGAATGTCAAAGTGCGCTCGTTCGATTTTACCATTTGCCTTAGAGTTATATGGAGAGATTCGAATCCCTCGTATCCCATATTTCTTCTCTAACCACTCGAGGACAGCCGTCATCTGCGGTGCATTGTCTGTCACCACTTCCTCGGGACATCCCCATCGGCATATGATTTCATCAAAGAACCACTCTGCAATCTGTCTAGCTGACTCGGTTTTCAAAGCTCTCGCCTCGGACCAATTTGTCAACGCGCAACGTCCATGTACAACGTTTTTGCAGCCATTGCTAGCGGGTGACATCTTAAAGACGTCTACATGTATTTTCTGGAATAGAGAAGGAGTGTAGGTTACGCTCGGAGGTATCTGAACCTTCTCGCGCTGTCTGTTCTGGCATATCTCACAGGACTTGACGAACCATTCAACATCCGACTCAATATCCGGCCACCAAAATCTTTTCTCTATTAATTCTTTCGTAGCGAACATCCCTTTATGCCCTAGGCAATCATGAGATGATTCTAGCATCCATAGCCGTTTCTTCTTCTCGACCACTAGCCTATGCTGACTAGGATCTTCAAAATTCCTTCTATATAACCGTCCCTCGTTATCCACAAAGAACCTTGATGCCTCTTTGTTAATTTTGGACTTTTCCGTTTCGTTCAGGTTCCTGATCGACGCGGAGTTAGGCCTAGATAGCCAATCTCTGATTAACGGCAGCCGATCATCTTGCGCGCGAGCGCGTTCTGATCGGTGTTCTTCGTCATATGGATTTTCTTTCTGTCGTTCCCCTGTCCATTCAGGTGGAAGCATGATATTTTGTAGGAAAGAGTCTAACACAACACCCGAGCGATATCTAATCCGTTCCGCGGTGTGTGTATAAAACACATTTTCTTCCCGAGCGACTTGGAGTTCTTCCTCAAAGTCGTCCTCGGACGTAGCTAGGACCTTATTAAAGTAACCACCTCTAGTATCAATATCGCCTTTGAACGATTCAAATTCTAATGGTTCCTCGGACTCACCCTCGCCCATGCGAAAGGTAATAGGTTCCCCATCGTCTTGAATGCCATAGTCGACATCCTTCATATTAGGTGGCCGAGGGGTCGATATGCCTCCAGGTGGTGGCCTCGATAACCCATCGGGTCCATGAACTACACCCTTAATGTGTACTAGTTCAAAGTGGTATTTCCTCGATCCATCTATTAATCGTAGCATTAGGTCCTGCACCAGGGTTGTCTAGCATACCCTTGATATAGCTAGCGTCGGTTTCTATGGTTAAATTCCTACATCCTATGGTCTGATATTTAGTGACCATCAACACTAGCATGAGCCCATATAGCTCTTGTTTTGGTTGCGAGAATCTAGCCTCGCGCTCGTTCAGTGTTACTGACCCGAACCAATTAAAGAACTTTTTCCTAGGATCATTGCGATCGCGCTGATATAGGTAAAAACCAACAGCTTGCCACGACGTGTCTACAGCCAATGTGAGTCCATATGGATTGTCATATTCAATCGGTCTCAAGGCTGGTGCATTTCTAAGGCCTTCTTTCACTTTCTCAACCGCCTCTTGTTCCTCGGGACCCATCTTATATTCAGCTTGGGGTCCTCGGATCTTATTGAGTGGCCGAGTAATTCTAGCATAGTCCCTAATGAACATACGCATTTGTCCCGCCGTTCCGAGGAACGAGTTGACGTCTTTCTTATCACGGAAATTTGCTGGATCCCACGATAGGACCACTTCTGCTAACTTCTCGTTTGGCTTTTCACCTTTCCAGGACACCCAGTGTCCAACAACTAAACCATCCTCTACACAAAGGTACGCTTTAGGTCCGGAGAACGTTACTCCACAATACTTCATTCGTTGACAGACCCTATTAACATTCTGGAAATGTTCCCATACAAATCGTCGAATACCCTTGTTCTCAGGTATAGTTTCATAGTGAGGTTCCTCAGACGTTTCATATCGCGTCTTTGGTCCTCCTACTACTACATCGTCGATATATGGTTTACATATCTCAGGAATCTCATCCTGGAGAATATAGGTCACGTCATCGTGAAATATAGGGACTGAATTAGTCCAACCCATAGGTAGCTTTACCAATCTATGCGGTCCAAATGGCGTTTGGAACGTAGTCAAGTCTCTCGAGTCCTCGTCAATCAATCTTTCATCGTAACCGACCCATATGTCTAATAGAGCTAGACACGAGCGACCTGAAAACGCGCTCGCAACTTCTGCAGTTGCTGGTGGTACTCCCGAGTACTGAATCGTGACTTTGTTAAGAGGCTCTAGACTATGTACTAGTCGCAAACTCTTTCCATCTTTCTTAAGGACACAGAACCATTTAGATCGGTACGAGGAACTCGATGGTTCATATATTCCAGCTTTAATTTTCTCTTTAATGATTCTGCAAACCTCATCGTAGATGCCAGGCGGTATAGGAATGTTCTTTTCCACCCAAGGCGTATGAGGGATAACGGGAAATTTCACAGGAGGAAAGAACTCTTCCTTGAAGGTTCCTCCTTCCGAGGTGTCCCACGCAAATGCTTCTTCTTGCAGACTCATCATATGATGCATTAATTTCCTTTCCTTGGGCCATAGGAACCCCTCTGGATGATGCGCATCTATGATAGCTTTCCTTTCCTTGTTGTATCTAGCGCTCGGAACAAATTCAGGGGGATTAGTCAAGAGTGCCGGCATATCCGCTAGCAGATCACCATATATGTGGCGCTCTACCCTAAATTCCGAGGGCAAAGTAGCTTTAACCGGCTTCACCTTCAACACAACTGGTTTGTACTTTCCATATACACCACGTCCTGCATATAAGTTTCCTTCCCAACTCCATTTTCAGCTTGCGCGCATGTCACTGCTTCTTCTACAAGGAAGTGCTCATAGTGCATGACAAACCACTCAAGTCCTCATTCTTTCGCTCCTCGGAGCAGTATAGGCCAAACATCTTGTCCATATAACCGTTTCCAGTAAGCTAGGAACCCAGGATTCATGCTATCTGCCATCCAGATTCGCCATTCAATATCATCGTACTCATCAGACAGCTCATTGCTGTCGTCACTCAGATCCCAGGGCACATCTAGTCCCTTGATACCTGTTCTAATCGCTCGTAGATATTTCTCTTTGAACTTCTTAGGTCCGAGCGATTTTAAATCTCGCAATAGGACTTGTGACGCTGACCTTCCAAACAGATGTTCCCATATGGAAATGAAATCTTTATTCTTTATCAACGAGAGCAGGTTTCTGAAACCTAGTCTCCTCTGTTCTAATCGTTGATGTTCTTTTGCTAGGAGAGAAGTGTCCTTGTCGCTAGTGGTGAGATATACATCACTCGGATCCACAGTAGGGACCTCTACCAACTCGAGACCTTCTCTCCACAAGCTATAGGTTGCCATATTGTCTTTGTTGACGCTCTTTTGCTCGTAAGACTCTAGGACATCCCTAGCTCGCTCATCTAAACTATTTTTATCCAGAGCCAACGCATATGCTTCTGCTAGCTCATCGTTTTCGAAATTTTCTCTATCAGGGAGTTTATATCCCTCCACTCGCGCTTCTCCATGCTCATCGTACCCTATTTTCAGTACAACCTCTCCATGCTCGCCGATTATATCCTCGAGGGAGTCTGAAAATTTGCCGCCGCTTCTTCCTTCTTTGGTTCTTCTTCCTGACGCTTTTCCGCCCCTGCATTCCCATCCATCGGTACTAGGGTTGGTTCTTTCCTAGCGCGGATCTTCTTTCCCATGCCCCTAGGATAGGTACCTATAGTACACTTTCTCCCAGAATTCGGACAAGTAACAGTGATGTACTGTTCACCATCGGGTGAAAGGTTT